>VDFB02262802.1:0-10028 GCA_007258455.2 Sequoia sempervirens
TGGAGATTTGGATGAGTTTTCAAAGTTGATGATTTTAATCAATTGCCATGGGTTTGCAAATTGAGGTGATAAAATTTTATTACATGAGTTTTTAGTTTTCCGAAATATTTAACTACTTGACGTACCAGGGTATACAAAAGTATTGAGTGGAGTTGTTGTAGTTTCAAAGGACATAGCTTTTGTGTAAGACTCAGACTTGATAAGTATAGTAGCGACTAAGTGAAGCATTTTGACATCCATCTTTAGACTAGAATGGAGGGAACAAAATTTGGGAAAAAACATATACTTGAATACAAACTGACATGACTTGTGTAACCAAACAAGATTTGATTAAAATCGTGGTATTGGAGGTGGCAATCAAACATTTGAGTTTAGGCCAATATGCAAATACCAGTTAAAATTTGAAACCGTTTTCATTCAAAGTTCTATTGAGCTTAGTTGGAAGAGGAATTGATGATGCAATGCAGTTTTGGTATCGATAGAGCTTTCAGGAGTAAAATTCGATGAAATTAATTTAATGAGTATTCTCTAGAAACATATTAGGTGAAGTTGCCGCGACTTCAGATTATAAAGGAACCTTTGAAGGTCTCTGAGTGTTTTTATCGCTACATTCATATACTCGCTTGGAGCTGTGAATTCCTGGAATTAAAGGAGATATCAAGTATTATGGGAGCTTCAAAGATTAAACAAAGAAATTGAATTGTGTGGGCTGCTTTAGTTTGCCGTCAAATACTCTGGAGCCGATTATAGGAAAGGGTTACAATAGTTTCGATGGATTTTGGTGAAGTCATATGAATTGAATGAAACCTAGGAGGTGATTATTGGGCAACAGGGATTAATATCTCTTGAGTCGTGCGTATCTAGGAGTCTTGAAACCGCCATAAGATTCTTTAATCCAATTGCTGCTTACTTATTTCCTCTAGCTAACAAGTAGTGTTGCATACGTGGAATATATAGTGCTCCAAGGAGTCGGGATTGTACACATGTTATTTACTCTTTGGTTGTTATTGAAGAATTATGAGTTTCGAAAGGAACGGATTAATATCTAAATAAGTCGTGCTGTAAAGAATTGACTTCAAAGACTATCGTAGGTCATTGTTTATTTCACAACTAATGATAAAAAGGAAGTCGCTGAGCATTGAAGACAAGTTTAAAATCTGAATGGTCTGGGACGTCTTGTCTTCTAGTATTAGACTTGTCGATTGAAGAATTTGTGGCAATTTTAAATGAGTCATCATGGCAATATTTGCCGACTGAAATAGTAGGTGAAATTAAATATTAATAGTGGTTCGATTCTTTTCTTTCAATGGTGCCAGCACATATAGAAATCGTCAATTGGAAGACAAGCCACAATATCTCCCAAGGTAAGTATCGAGTTCCCTCATTATATCTGCCTTTGGGAAAAAGAATCAGATGACTCCTTAAACTGATTGCTAATCTTTCATTAGGCCGAACTTGTAAAAGAGGTGCTGTTTTTGGTTTGGAAGGAGCCAAATTACTAGGCCACTATGACCTCAGCCGGCATCTTTATTGTAGCTATGAGCCTGGGTAATGTATCTTTTAAGGATGAGGAAGTGTTGCTGATATGGCATTGTAAGTATTGAGGACAAAATTCGACAGTTGGGAATGTTTGAGAATCAAAGGTTCACATAAGAAGCCGCTACAGGATTACAGGCACTGTTAGGAATATTAGAAAATCAATTTATGTGTGCGGGCCATACAAAGTGTGAATAGTGAATTATTGCAGCTAAGTATGCTGACATTCTCTTGCTGTAGGAGATATTTCTTGAAGTAGATATTCCCTGATGGCCTGTGTAAAGGAATGACAAGGCAGTTTTGAGTACTGAAATTGCATACTTGTGCATATTGTTACGACAACCAAACTGTAGCAATCCAGGTTAGAGTTTAAAGCAATATCTACAATTTATTAATGATGTATTGTTCCTAGATATTAATAGTTGTGTTGCGTGTATTAAATCTGCAAGTTTATCCTGGGATGTATAGTTGAGTCAATTGACGTATTGGTGCTGGTGATTTATATGTTTACATTTCTTATATCTGCATTGGTGAAGAATTGTTATATTGAATGTTTGTAAGAAATTATTTATCAATACTGCATTCAGTTGATAACACAAACTCAGAACAGCCAACTAGCAAACTGTTTGACGAAATGCCTGAATTTATTGGTAAATTGGAAAAAAAAAAATTGTATGCAATTTGGGGTAGCATCTTACAAATAATTAATTAATCTTTAATTGATTATTAGTCTAATTCATTTCATGTACTTAAGCTAAACTTAGGAGTGTTTTTTTATATTAACTAAGTGTTTTTTTATATTAATTGAAGCGAGCTATTATTAGATCATTCCGTCTCATCGCATGTGATGCTAACACTTGTCATGATCTAATCCCTTTATCATTTAGGGTTGCTCCTATAAAACACTCAACCCTTATTGTATTATCATAACCTTTTGAGAACTTTCTTCTCCTTGAAGACTCTTGAGGTTCATTTTGTAGCTTTTTCTTGTTGAGGATATTGCATATTATTGTTTGCAGCTCTCTTGCATGGAAGGTGTTTTGTTCGTTGTTTGATCTTGCGTCTCGTGTTATTCACAATTCTAACAAATCTCCATTACAAGGTGTGTGCCTCTATCCTAAGTGCACACTTGTATACACACTTTGATCTAATTTTTTAAATAAAAATTTGTCATTTGACTAAGTGCACACTTAGACCCTAGGCATGCGCCTGTGAATGGAAGTTATTTTCTTAATCAAGTGCATCCATCCACATTGCACATGCACTTGCATAGGAGTTATTAAATGCTTGAGTTTCCTTCTTTGATGTGCATCTTCCTGCCTAGACGCACACCCATGTTCAAGACTTAACATTTTAAGTTGAACTTTGAAGTTTTCTTTGTATGAAAGTGTGTACCTACACATTAGGTCTTCCCTTGATAGTGTGTGCAAAATATTTGACTATTGAATCCCATACCCTTTGGTGAAATATGCCCTTGATCTCCAAACTTGGCCAATTTTCAGATTCAAAAGCTTTTGTCTCAAAGGTGCACCCTTAGCCATGTTTTTTAGCAACAATCAATCCTTCTTCACCTCAATAAATGATTTGAACAACCAAATTCTATGACCCTATAAAGATTAGCAAAGGAGAAAGGAAGAGACGACAAAGAGAATAGACAAGACCTAAAACACATTTCATTTAAGATTGCTTAGGACAATGACTTCAGCTTGAAACTTTACAATTTACATAGTATGAAAAATTTGTATGCGTACAACACTCATCAAAACCCAAACAAGACAATTCATTTGCACAAAAAAAGAGGTCTCATTTGTGGGAAGAAGTGACACAATATCCAAGAATGCTAGTACAATTCTTTTTCCAATGGTAAATCAAGCCAATGGAAGCCACATCAAAATTCTTAGGGGGACTAGAAGAAGAATCCTTGTTTGTAGAAGAAACACAAGCAACAAGGAAATGTTGCTTCAATAGGTGATTTTGTTGAAGTAGAATTTTTGTATGCTAGGAGACTCAAGCCTCTACTTTTGATAGGCCTAGTTGTTATGTTGATTTTGGTGCATCCAAACACATGATAGGAGAACAAGATTTATTCTACAACCTCATCCCATCAACTTTATATTGGGAAGTTTCATTTGGTGATAGTACATCCTATGAAGTGTAGAGTGTTGGGGATATTTCTCTACCACTCAACACTCACAAGTGGACTTACGAAGGTTTTGTATGTTCAAGGGCTCACAAAGAACCTTTTGTTAGTAAGTCAGTTACTAGAGCACCACTTGAAGGTTGACTTTGACAAACATAATGGTGAGAAACTTTATGATTCAGGACAAGACTCACAATGCTAAAGATTTTGCTTGTGCCTCAAGAGTTGGTATAATGTTCTAGTTAGTTGATGTAACCGGTGAAGACAAGGTCTTTGCAATACAAGACACATTCGTCTATTACTCTTTGGCATAGAAGATTTGGTCTTTTTAGTTTGGGGTATCTTTTTGCATTGAGTAAATGAGACATGGTGTGAGGAATTTCCCCGATATCGAAAACAAAAGTTCATTGTTCCACTCTTGCTGGGAAGCAACATTGGGCTCCTTTTCCTACTACAAAAACACAAGCCTTTAGTTCCTTGAGTTTGTTGCATATTGATCTCGTGGAACCATGACACTTAGCCATAGTCATGCCTAGTCTTTTCATCTTTTTTATGGATGATTATACTAGAAAACTAGAAAAATGTGTGTCTATTGCTTACCTAGAAAAGACCAAGCATTTGAAAAATTCAAAGAATCTTGAGCCCTTGCAAAAAGGTTATCTAGTCACACCCTCAAGGCCATCTACTTATATCAAGGGAGGAATTCACCAGAAAGTGTTGTCAACTTACCTTCAACAACATGGGATTAAAAGACAAATGACCACAACATACACATCTCAACAATGTGTTGTGGAGAGGCGTAAGCATACCATTGGGGAAATGGTGGGATGTATGTTAAAAGATGTAGATATAGTTTGTGCATTTTGGGTAGAAGTGATTCATACATCTGTGCAATTGTTGAATTAGGAACCCACCAAAGTGCTCAAAAACACTACTCTTGAAGAAGCATAGTCTATGAAGAAGCCCTCCATTTCACATCTGAGTGTTTGGGTGTATAACTCATGCATATTCCCAAGGTGTAGAGGAAAAAGTTGGATGAGAAATCCTTGAAGTGCATTTTTCTTGGATGAAGTTCAAAGTCAATGGGCTATTGGCTTTTGGGTCTAGCTATAAAGAAGGTGTACATCTATAGGGATATAGTTTTTGATGAGGAAAAATGATGCAACACATCTCCCTCATCATAACTTGTAAGCCGCGAAATACAAAAAAATATTGAGATAAAAGATGAGGAACTTGAGGATATTCATCTTGTAGAAGAATCCCGAGAAGAGGTTTTGTTTCTAATGGAACAATTTTCACCTCTATCTCTAGTTTAGTCCTCATCTTCTTGCACAAAATATGGAGGTGGTATTATACCATTATGAAAGATGCAATCGCAGATATTGGGCCAAAGATTTGTAACAAGTCTCGTGAGGAAGTGAATTTGGCTCTTATGTGCATAGTCATTCAAAATTTAGAACCAAAAATAGTGTAGTAGACTCTTGAGTCACAGTTTTGGAAAGATGCCATGGATGCATAATATCAAGCATTAATCAAAAACAACACTTAGGAGCTTGATGATCTTCCACTATGTAATGTCCCCAATTTCGCCCTACGCTCTTCATTTGGATTTAGCCTGTTTTCCGAAAATCCGTAGGCTTGTCAGAGGTAAAATCAGGGTTTCCTTCTTTGGAGGCTTTTTAGCATTTCTCAAAATTTACTATTTTGTAATGTCCCCAGTTTTGCCCTATGCTTTTCATTTGGATTTAGCCTATTTTCCGGAAATCCGTAGGCTTGTCAGAGATAAAATCAAGGTTTCCTTCTTTGGAGGTTTTTTAGCATTCTCAGAATTTACTATTTTTAGTAAGTTCTAATTTTTGGTAGTGGTCCAGTTGGTAGCTCTTCAGTAAGTTTTCCATTTCAGTTGGAGCAGTTGAATATTGTTGAATTTGGCTATTGAGGTGTAAAAGGGAGAAATGAGTTATTTCAAGTTATTAATGTTTTAATTTTAAGTTGACCCCCCCTTGGCTTAATATGATAACTTGAAGTTGTTTTAAAAGGTGTTCATGAAGGGAGGACGCTTCATGAGGAAATATTTAATATTTTATTATGTTTAAAATGTGCTTTGGAGTTGGACACCAAAGTTGAGGAGGAATTATTTATCTTTTAAAAATTAAATGATTCAAATTCTTTGGGTGTCCCTTGGAGAGAAAAGGTGGAAAATCAACAGTCACCTCAAGTTCTTTAAAAGAGAGAGTTTGCTCCAGCATTTATCATCGATTGTTTATGCTAATGTTATGCTGTTGGAATGACTTCATGTATTTGGCTTCGAGGAATGCTTACCTCCTAGCATTTGTCCAATTTCGTGTTTGAAAGATAACACCTAGTTGGTTTTAAGACTGCTTCTCATCCAGACTAGCAAATTGAGCTTCAAAGTTGGAGAATTTTGGTGATATTTTCAGTTTCTATGTTGCTGGTGTTCATACAAGTGAAGTAGTTTTTTATGAGCAGCTTTTTGAATAAATAAAATATTGTTCTGGGTATTTTGGCAAAGTGATTCTTGGCACAAGGCGTCCCTTTCCACAAGAGATTAGAATTTAATTCGAAGTCATTATTTTTATATTGCAAAATCGCACCTCCAGCAGGCCATACCATTCTTGTTGGGCATTGGAGTTCGTGCCAAATAATTGAAGGTGGTTTGAAGCTGTTTCAACATTGCAACTTGGACGCCTATCCTCCACAGAGCCTTTACACTTTGTTTCATCACATTTGGAGGTATATTGATGAAGTTGTGAGCATTTATGTGGTTTTCTGTTTGTTGGTTCAGTCATGGCCTAAGTCACCATATTCGACCGAATTTCAACATGAAATTCGAAATTCGTCGAATTTCAAAACAAGGGTTGAAATTCGTTCATATTCGAACAAATTCGTCTATCAAATATGGGCGTTGAAAAATATTATAAAACGATTGATTTATTAGGGTTTTTTCATTATAAAATTGACGACATTTCTTCTACAACTCCCGCAAATCACCGAGCTCGACGTATCCAACATCAACTGCGGACGGCGTTTCTTCTGCAACTCCCGCAAATCACCCAATTTCAGCCTATGCGTGACAAATACTCTCGTCCTGGACTTCACCATCCGGCGCAAGGAATCCTGTAGCAAGCACGCTCGTGGCTTCGTTGGGGAGGAGTATGGAAAGGGCTTTCGGGAAAAGCCTAAAATTTAATAAAAAAATTAAAAGCCTTTAGTGAAAGCAAACCGACAATTTAATATAATGTCCATTAGGATTTATTTTTGTTTTTTATTCAATAATACTAATATTTCCGTAAACAAATAAATAAAAAACTTTTACTATATTAATTTATTATTTAATATAACAATTTATTAATATATAGAGCATTAACAAGAGTATTCTAAATATAGCCACGTTTCTTTGCCGCATTGGTAATTTGGGTTTGGTTGTTGGGTTTGGTTCATGTAATTAATAATAAGCTTTAATTTTTTTGTAAAATTAAAACTCTATTTTTATCACTGACTATTCACAACACCAACCAGTAGGAAAAAAGATAAAAGCATATTGTATTTATTGAAAACCTAACAATTTAATATAGACTATATAGATTCAGTGATCAACATTTAAATTCCAGTTTTTCATTGGTGACATTGTCAATGTCAAGACAAAAAAATTGAATTGAATGGATGAGAGTATCCCTACCGGTCACAGAACCAATAATATTTAAAATTTAAATTATATTTTGAAACATATTTATTATTTATTTTGCTTTGTATTTATTATTATTTATATATGAATAATATTTAAAATTTAAATTATATTTTTAAATATATTTATTATTTATTAACTTTATTAATATATTTAAACATATTAGTATATCAATATTATTTTTTAATTATTTTAAGTATATTACTTATATTTTAAAAAAATCAAAATTATATAAGTCGAATTTAATTCGAATTTTTTACTTTTCGAATTTTTCCCTTGTCGAATTTCATTCGAATTTCAATGTTGCTGAATTCTAATTCGAATTCGAACGCGGTGACTTAGGTCATGGCTGCAAGGCAAATTTGTATACAGCTCCAAGGGTAAATTTTATTTGCATATGGGTATTGATCCTATCAAATTATATGCTTGAGGCGTCTCTTTTTGTGCAAGGACAGATTTTATAGTGAAGTGAATGATTTTATAAGTGAGGTCGACCCTCTCATAGGGCCATACCATACTTCTAATGCCTTGGAATTCGTGTTGGATGTTTTGTTGAATTTGGAGCTTGGAAAGGGCTTGTTTCATGATCGCCTAGTCAATGAATTGATGAGTTTTCAGTTTGGTAGGAGTTTGCGGAGTGTGGTAAGAGTTTTGTTCATTTTTTGGTGTTTCAGTGTTGCTGGTAATCATTTCCAGATTGCAGATTTTTTATATCAGTTTGCTTCAGTTTCTGATTTCGGTTCAAGCTTCAATAATTGAGAGATTATCAAGTGGGGAAATCATCCTTTCATTGTGCTTTGTAAAGATTGTAATAACACTTGAAAATTGCAGTTGTTTTTCATTGTAAGACTGTAATCATTTAGATTGCTGCATATTTTAGTGTTAAATTTCATACATTTGTAACCCCTAGATGGTTTACCGCCAGTGTGGACAAAGAACAATTAATCTCTCTTTAGTCACCCACTGAAAAAGTGGCGAATTCCCACTCATAAGTGGATGCCTGCCGCAGCGGATGAATTTGTTTGCATTGTAATGTTTTTCCCCCCACTAATCAAGTGGTAGTGCGGAATTCTCTCATGGCTGGTTCACCGCCTATTTACATTCAGTTGTAATTTACTTTCCAGTTATTGTTTAGTTTTCTCCGCCATATGACAACACCTCTCCTTCCTTGGGATTGAGTGTGCATTCTTGGCGTTGAGATCATTTAAACTTGGATTTCAATTTTGGAGCTAACGCTAATTCAATTGGCGTAGTGTTGATTGTGTTGTGAAATTCCAAGAAAAATTAAGGGGGCTTATTTCACACTAGGGAAGAAAACTATTGGATGCAAATGAGTTTTCAAAATCAAATACAAAACAAAGGGTAGCATTGACAAGTACAAAGCTTGACTTGTGACTTGTGGCGAAGGGTAATGCTTAGAAAGAAGGTGTTGACTATGAAGAAACCTTTTCCCCCATTGCAAACACCAAGATTGTGAAAATGGTCTTAGCAATGGCAACATAGTTTGGTTGGTAGGTTCATTAAATAGATGCCAAGAGTGTTGTTCTCAACAAAAAACTCAAAGAATCTATATGACAACTTGAGGGATATACTGCATGTGTAGTAGCAAAAAGTGTGTAGACTTGTGAAATCCCTCTATGGTCGAAAATAGGCTCACAAATTTTGGTACATCAAGATCAATGAGCATCTTCTTAAGCACAGATTCACTAGGAATCCTATGATCCCACTCTCTACCTCAAAGAGTAAGGGGAGGGATTGTGACTTTGATAGTATTATGTCGATGATTTAGTTATCATGGGGAGTTCTCAACAGATTCTTGTAGCAACAAAGAATGATCTCAAATGATTGTTCGACATGATAGATCTTGAGCTTTTGCATTATTGACTTGGACTTGAAGTGTGACAAAAGAAGAATCATACTTTTTTTATCTTGAATAAAATATGCTAAGACATTACTCAAGAAATTTAATATGGAAGATTCCAAGCCCATCTCATTAGAGATGGGATTGCAACTTTCTAGACATGATCTATCACCTTAGTTGAATGGCACTATTTATCACTAGATAATTGGGAGTCCCATTTACTTAACCTACAATAGGCTAGATATTGACTTCGTCATCAATTATCTTTTTGAGGTTTATGTTGGAACCTAAGGTTTCACATTGGAAAGTAGCAAAACAAGTTTTGAGATACATTTGTGGTATAGTGGAGTATTGCTTGGAATATAAACAAAATGAACATATTTCTTTGCAAGGATACACAAATGTAGACTATGTAGGATTTTTCAATGATAGGAGTCCTACTTTAGGCTTTGTTTTCTTTTTTGGGATTTGTTCCAATATCATGGGGGAGTAAAAAACAAATCATTGTTGCTTGCTCTTCCACAAATGTATAATATCAGTCATAGGTGGAGCTATTTGTGAAATGATATGTTTATGTTGCATCTTGATAGGAATGTGTGTACTTGATGTTAGTGTGAATGAGGTGTTTTACCTAACTAGTTCACCTAGTAGGTCCTATTCACATGTAAAGTATACTTAGGTCTCATGAATCTTTGTAGAAGTCTTAATTGTCATTAGATCTTATTTATCTTATGTCATTTACTTTTTGTGTCTTAAGTCATTTAATATTTGTTATATTAGTTGTC
>VDFB02262803.1:0-18377 GCA_007258455.2 Sequoia sempervirens
GAAAATATTGGTTATGAGAAAAATATGTTGAAGATCAACTATCATAGTAAGAGGTTATTTTTTTGAAGAAGAATCCTATGTATCATTCTCATACCAAATGTATTGATATACAATACCATTTTTTTTGGAATCAATAGAGGATAAGAAGGTTTATATTGAGAAGGTTAACACTTTAGTGAAGTTAGTTGATTCAATTACTAAGCCAATAACTATGCATAAAATATTGGTGCAAGGAGTCTATCGGCCTTATCCTCCCTAGTACCTAGTTTCTTTCATGTTTCTCTATTATTCTCTTATGATGTTAATATTAAGTGGGCGAATGTTAGGACTAGGTGTGCTTTTAACCTTGCAAGTCCTTGTAAACAATGTTGTAATCCAAATGCCAGCTAAAATTTATTGTAAGTAGTATTTTATGTTTTTATCTGTAAATATAATAGAATGAGTGAAATAAGATGCCAATGCAAAAGTTGGAGATACATTTGGAAGGGAATATTCTTCTAGACACTTGGCAATTTTGATTGTAAGGGGAATTGAATATGGAGTTACACTAGTAAGGCAACCTTGACCACTTAGAATGAAGTGGAAGGTAATCAATGATAGCATATGATGGGAAGTCATGTTGTAAGAGTATCTATGATGTTTAGTATGTGTAAGATAGGTTTTACAAAGTTGACTTTCTTATTTGGGAACCTAGGTAGTTGTTTCATCTTTTAGAGGTTTACATTTATGATTTTTTCAAGATGAACATCTAGGCTGGTATGAAAGGTCAAGAAACTTATAGAATAATGCTGGTAAGTCTTAGACACATGTCATGTTATCTCCTTGGTGGTTTTACATTTTCCTATTTTTCTATAAAATGAGTGCTTAGGATAGTAGTTTCACTTCATAAGTTGAAGCAATCCTATGCTAACATAATGTTGTCAATTTGACTATAGGCTAAAGAAGACAAGGATTGAAGGAATAATTTGAGTGTATTCTATATTCTCTTAGTGCATATTAAAACAAGCTTGTGACTCTCTTTGGAGGGTTTTATCTACAAAGGTTTCCCCACATGCATTTGTGTTCTCCTTTATTTTGTGGATGATCTTGTGGTTGTCATAACTCTTTAATTATTCCCTCATTATTCTTGATTATTGATTGATTACATATTAAATCAAAGTTGATCATTAAACTTAATATTTTATAGTAACATCTAACATGGATTCTCAACAATAGTATGAGACATAGGATAAAGAGTTATGGTGTGAGATGCAAGGGTGGAACGTATAACAGTAGTACGTATGTGAATGGAGGGATGAGATGTAGGTGGAATACTTGGTGTTGGTATGGTAAGGGTAGGAGTAAGATTAGGAGTGAAAATGGGAGTAGTAGCTATGTAAGTGGTAGTAGTTGTAAGAAGAGGTATGGAAGAAAATGTATGGAAATATATGCCATTAGATGAAGCCATCAAAGATCTAATGCTATGTAGACTATTTGTGCCAAAAGGTTGTCCACTAATGTTTTCAATGTTAAAGTGTAACTAATTGTTGAGGAGAAAGTGTGTTCATGAGTATCCACAAGCAATTATCCAATAAGTGTAAGATATTTTTTAGCTATGTGAGCATCATTGTCATAACCTTCTTAGTTAGCATGATCATCAAAAATGTTCACAACATAAGCATTGAAAATTAATTATTTTTCATTTGATCGAGTATTTGAGTATAGTATGATTAAGATGATCACTCCTCAAAGGAGGATTAGGATCCCAAGTAGTTCATGGCATAAATAAAGCAATATGACTATGAGAGATTAAAAAATATAAGGTAACACAAATTACTCGCATATTTAAAAATTGGGAAGATATGATATCTAAAATGCTAAAGGATAATCCAAGGGTGGGTAGGATGGGAAAAATCACAGTTACATAATAAAGCTCAAACCCTACAAAATGATATGGCTACAAGGCACTAATAAAGAAAAATAGAATAGAATTTTATGATTGGATAGAATGAGTTGGATGGCGGGTCTGTGCAGCACGCGGGTGAAGGCTCGTGGTCAATAATGGTGTGGTGCAGGTCGCTATTTCTCTATGCATGTGCTGGCTTGGTGGCGGTTCGGATTCTTCAGTCTTTTGTGCGTACAGGGGTGGGTCTTTTGTTGTTTTCGGGGAGGGGTGTCTTTTTTTGTTGCAGATCTTATTCAGTGGTTCTTGAGGAGCCATAATTTCTTCTATTTTGGACCTTTCTTTGGTCGGGTGGAAACACCCGAAGCTTGTAGTTTGAATTAGTGGGCTTACATACATTAGCACCATTCCCTTCCGGTTTAGAATTGAGTGCTGAAGGGTTGGCAAGAAAATCCTAGGGTTTGGTAAGTGGAGGTGTGTGGCTTGAATAGTTGGGGGTGGCTTTAATGGCTTTGAGTAATGATTTGAATGGGGTACCAAGGGACACTGCTATGGCAGAGGCAGGGGACGGGGTTCCCACCCCATCTTCTCCTGGTATAGGATTGTCGAGGATTGGTGCTTTTAAGTTGTAGAAGGTTAATGGTTGCTTGGAAAGAGGCTCCGTGCGCCCGATGAGTGGATTATTCAAAAAGCAGTTCTTGCGATGATTTTGGCCTCCAGCTTCGTGTATGTTTTAATCGTAAAGTTTTGGGGATGAGGGTTTCTTTCCCCTTCCTTGAACCTTGGATTTGAAGGACTTGGAATCCAGAGGGGGATTTTGAGATTTTGCTAGCAGCGAATAATTTCTTCTTGGTAGACTTCTCATGCATATCAGATAGAAATAGGGCTTTCGAAGGTGGTCTGTACTTTTATAATCAGGTCAGGTTGTTCATTAAACCATGGCATGCAGGTTTTAATTCAGTAGAGGAGTTTCCATCCAAGGTCCCAGTGTGGGTGCACCTTCCTCGACTACCACTTGAATGTTGGAGGAGTGATATTCTACAGTCTATTGCCATGGCATTGGGAAAATTGATTGGTCCCTCTCAACAAACTCTGGAGAAGAAAATATTTTCCTATGCTTGGGTTTGTGTGGAGATTGATTTAAGTTGGCCTTTGCTAGACTCTATTGACCTGACAGTGGGTTCTACTTCATGGACACAACCCCTGGATTATGAAACCCTACCGTTTAGATGTCGTTTATGTCATGAGTATGGTCATCTCCTGAAAAGGTGTCTGCGTGCTTCTGGTGTGGGTAACTCAAGGAATGGGAAGGATACATCAAACTTAGGGTCTGAAAAGGGAAAAGGACCCATGCAAGAGGTGACTCCTGATAAAGATGGGTTTGTGCCTTCCAGGACCCAAAATAAAGGTCGAGGGATGAAGAGGACTTTTCGAGATCACCAAGAGGAGGGGGTTTTCAACAAATTTGATGCGCTGAATGATTTAATTCATGAGGAGGGGGTCTCTCCTGACATGCATGTGGAGGCTACCCCAGTTACTTCACTCCACCTTGTGCCTATGGATCCTACGTCTTTGGCTTCTGGTCCTATGATGGCTCCTGAGGAAGTAAAAGATTCTTCTATTCCTTACGAGGGTGCCGAGGATCTGATAATGCGGGGTTGGCCCTTCTTACAGTCTCCTCTTGATGTAGAAGGGTGGAAAGCTGACTGGAGGTTCACAGGGGTGGGAAAACTTTGCAAAAGGAAGTAAAGCTTCTGCTTTCTTCTCATATTGCAGGTGTTGCATCAAGGAGAAAAAGAGTACTCTGACAAAGTCCAAAGGAATTGGAGTAGGAAAGAGAGGATCAAAGAAAAAATTGAGATTTAGTTGGTAGAAATTGAACGTTGAATGCAGATTGGTGTGAGGGCTTGAGATTCCTACTTCACTGTATAAAATGATGAGGTAATGCTTTCATGGAATGTGAGGGGTATGAATAGCATCCCTAGACAAAAGGCTATTAGGGATTTGGTTCATGCTCATTCTCCAGATTTGGTTTTTCTCCAAGAGATGAAGTTATCTGTTGATAGCATGATGCAGGGTGCTTCTAAAATTTGGAATAGAGGTTTATGTAAGTGTGTGGGTGCATAGGGGAGCTCTGGAGGTCTTTCCTGCTTTTGGGATCTGCAGCGGGTCTCTCCTATTTGGTGGTTTTCTAGTAGATTTCCATCTAACTTTGTTAGCTGAAGTTTGCGTTGGAGAAAAGAATTAATATCTACATGCTCCATCGGATGTCCACGGTAAGAAGTCTTTTATAGTCTCCTTATAAAATTTTCCAGAAGATCGTTAGCGGATCCCACTTTTACCACGGATTTTGTACAGGATTTCAATGCAATTACATCACAGCCAAAGGGGAGAAGGGGTGTGCCTCCTCCCGGAAACCTCCTTGATCTTCCTGAGGAGAACTCATGCACAGCCCGGCTTAGTGACCCCACATCGAGCCTCAGAAGTAGCTTTCACTTCCCGGGAATAATATGTAGGAGGCTTGGGAAGAAGCTATTAAGATTGGATAAGAGTTTAAAGGCATCGGAGTTTAAGGTTAGTGACAGAAGTGGATATGAAGCTAAAACAGTTGGTGAGATCGAATCAGCCAAAATCAAGTTCTCTTCTCGCCTAGCTAGTGGATCTAAGAAACAGACTTTTAAGTTCCAGATCATGTGGCTTAGGGAGGAGGGTCTTTTTGACTTAGTGTCTAAATGGTGGGGGGAAGGTTGTCCTGCTTTTGGGACTACTATGTACACTTTTATGAAGAGGATTCAATATGTGAAGTATAAACTAAAGCATTGGAATAAGAATCAGTTTGGTAACGTTTTTCAACAGAAAAGGGCAGCCCAAGAGCATCTAGATTCTATTACTAGGCAGATCAGGGAGCATGGATTGGATGCAATTTTGAGCAAGTTAGAGGATGTAGCAGTCAAAGTACTTGAGAAATGGGAGCTTCGTGAGGAAATTTTTTGGAAGCAAAAGGCTCGTATTGATTAGCTTCAAGAAGGGGATAAGAATACCTCCTTCTTCCATCATTCGGTAAAAGCTAGAAGACAGGGTAACACTATCTCTTCTCTCTGTTCTTCAGAGGGATTTGTTCTTTCTTCCTCTTTGGAAATTTCTAATGAGGTTGTTCGTTTCTTCTCTAATCTTTTTACTGAAGATACCCCACTGGCCATTGAGGAGGAAGACTTTATCCTGGCATGTATCCCTCGTTTGGTGACTATGGAGATGAATGCCTCTCTTCTTCAGCCGATTTCTCTAAAGGAGTTAGAGGATGTGGTGTTTCAACTGAAAAAGGGGAAGGCTCCTGGTCTTGATGGGTTCCCTGCTGAGTTCTATCAGGAATTTTGGGAAGTGATCAAGCTTGATTTGTTGGAGGTTGTGCAAGAATCTCTAAGGAACAAGCAAATGTTGAGAGCTATGAATTCCACTTTTCTAGCCCTTATTCCTAAGCGTGAGGGTGTTGATTCTCTAGATCTCTTTCGTCTAATTGATTTATGTAATGTGGTGTATAAAATCATCACAAAACTTATTGTTGAACGCTTGAAGCCGTGGTTGGATAAGCTAATTTCAGAGGAACAAGGGAGCTTTGTAACTGGTAGGCAGATTCTTGATGGAGTTGTGATTGCAGCGGAGGCTATTCATTCTATGGCCTCTTCTAGGGATAAGGCCATGCTCATAAAATTGGACATGTCAAAGGCATATGATAGGGTCAAATGGAGTTTTCTGATCAAAATTCTTGGAGCCTTTGGGTTTGGCCGATTGGTGATTGATTAGGTTCCTTGTGTTGTGTGAGGCGCCCTCCTTTTTGGTTCTGCATAAATGAGGGGAATCTCTGGTGTTTGTGCCTCTGAGAGGTCTTAAAATGGGGGATTGCCCCATCCTATATATTCATTTTGGTGGCTGAGGGTCTAGGGAGTTCATTAGAGTCTGGGTTGCGTGGAACATATAGAGGTTAGGCCCGGAACAAGCTCTACTGCTCCTCAATGTACATCTCCAATTTGGCTGAATGACTTCAGAGCGCCCGAGTAGGGGTTGCTAAAGGTATGACGTGCTTTTCATCAAACTTTGGATTGCTGCACAAGGACCAAAATGAAAGTAAGTCATGCATCTATTTCTTTAATACCCCCAGGCTTATTCAACAACGTATTGCTAGGATCTTAAGGTTTCAGGTGGGGAAACTTCCCTTTACCTGTCTGGGTATCCCTCTGGATGTGCGACCACCTCTCAAGCATTTTTGGCAGGAGGTGATTGATAAATTTCGAGGACTGGTTTGTCACTGGACCTATAGATGGTTATCAACGGCGGGTAGAGTCACTCTTTTAAAGTCTGTTGTGCAGGCCCTACCTATTTATAGATGTTTTGTGATGACTGCTCCTTCAAGTTTCATCAAGGATTTTGAGGGGCTTTGTAGGCAGTTTCTTTGGTCAGGTAATCTCCTCTCGAGAAAGTGGTGCTTAATTAAGTGGGAAGTTGTTTGTCGACTGAAGCAAGATGGGGGCCTGGGATTGCGTAGAGCGAATTGGAATGGAGAAGCGCTGGCAGCTAAGTTGTATTGGAGGTGGTGTTCACATCAGCATCAGACCTGGGCTAAGATTCTTACCTTCAAGTATCTTGGGGAGGTGGATGGCGCTGAGGTTCCTCGTTTTAGTCTTTTGGGTAGAGGGTCTATGATCTGGGAAACTCTCAAGAGGGGAGCTCCTCTGGTCAAACAAAGCCTATTCTGGATTTGCAATAGAGGTTCTGATGCTCTCTTCTGGCTTGACGCTTGGGATGGCTTCCCGCCTATCCTCTCCTCTCATCCTCACTTGGAGAATTTAAGCAGGATTTTTGTTCAAGCTGGCTGGAGCAGAGTGATGGACTTCAAAGCCCCTCAGGTTTTGGGGCAGATTGTCATTTATCAGTGGAAAGTTATGCAAGAGTGGCCTTTGGGTGGTTCTTTGGAGGATAGGAGGGAGTTGTCCTCCATTTTAGCTGATAGAGTGTGTTGCTTGCTTCTAGAGAGGGATGTTTTGGCTTGGGGCTCAGATCCTAAAGGGAAGTACTTTGTTGCTTTAGGATATCGTGCTTTGGATAGGTAGGCTTTAGGCAGTGCTAAGGTTCCTTGGTGGAAATACATTTGGAATAAATTCTCCTGGCCAAAATGCAATTTTTTCTCTTGGCTAGTGGTGTATGGCAGGTGCTTGACTTGGGACAACCTCTGCAAGCGGGGCTTCCAAGGTCCCTCTTTATGCTTTCTATGCCTCAAAGATGTTGAGACTGTTTCTCATCTTTTCTTTCAATGCCCCTTTGCTAGGACTATTTGGCACTTCTGGTGGGGGGATTGGAATATGTCATGTCGGCATCCTTCATCTCTTGGAAAATTCTGGCAGAATACTGAGCCTTCAAAGGCAAAGACTTCATTTTTGCACACTGCTTGGCCTATTGGCCCTAGTCTAATTATTTGGAAAATTTGGTTGGAGCACAATCGAAGGGTATTTCTGGATAGGAAATTATAGGTGGGCCAAGTTTGGGCTCGTATTCTTGGGGCTCTTCAAGAGACGTTACAAGCTAAATGTGATTTGTCAGTACCAGTTGATCCTGGGGATACTGGAGTTATTCAGAAGCTAGGGATTTCTGTTGGTAGTGCTGGAAGGCCCAAGCTCGAGTGGGGCACGTGCTCTAGAGGGAAGGTCTTCAGAGGAGGGCATTGGATGCTTCCTCCCTCTAGTGTCTTGAAAATCAACAATGATGGGTCTTCTAGAGGTAATCCTGGGCACACTGGTATTGGTGGGGTGGGCAGAGATAGTTAAGGGGTGGTTGTGTTCTTTTTCTCTAAGTATATAGGGAAACACTCCAATAACTTCATGGAGGCATTGGTGATTCTCTCAGCCTTAAAGAGAGCATACGCTCTCGGCTGGAAACAGATTATATGTGAATCTGATTCTCAGGTGGTGGTAGATTTGATAAATGGGCGCATTTTGATGTTGCTAGTTGGCAATTGGCAGTGGTGGCAAAACAAATTGCCAACCTTGGAGATTTATTGGATTCAGTCACTTTTTCCCATATCCCTCGTGAATGGAACAAGGTGGCTAATGGGCTGGCAAAAGTGGCCTCTGAGAAGAGTGGGATGTGGTTAGTGGAGGATTGGGACAGCTTACCAAGGGACCTTGCCCAGGATTTGGAGGGTTGGGTTACCAAGGATGTGAAATGTTGTATTAATGATTCTTGATCTCTTGCTTGTTATCTTGGGGCCCCTTCAAGGTCTTTTTTCCTAATGCTTTGTACCTCTTTGGATAATTAATAAAAAGTTTTTACCCCTCTTTAAATTTTTTTGAATTTTTAGTCGATTTAAAAGAATTTGAAACAATGGTTCAATTGTAGACTAAAGAAAAATAATATGTTTAGGAATTGATAATGGTGGTGAATTTTCTCTAATGATTTTTGATAGATTATGTAAAGATTGTGGTATTAGTAGATAAAGACAACTTATTCTCACAATAGAAAAAAGTTCTGAAAGAATAGACGATGGAGAGGGCTAGGAGTATGTTGAGTGGTGTTGGTCTAGAACAAACTTTTGGGCTAAAGTTGTGCCACTACTTGTTATGATTAATAGATCTCCTGCTTTAGCTCTTGTTGATAGATGCCCTATAGAGGCACAGTTGGAGCCCACAAGCCTTCAAGACATCTTAGGTTTTTGGTTGAGGCATATTCACATGTTCCAAGGAGAAACAAAAGTTGGAGAACAAGGTTGTGAAGTGTATCTTCAGTGAATACAAGTATGGTGTGAAAAGGATACAAGCTTTGGGGATCTGTTGCACAAAGGGTATTACATAGTACAAGTGTTATTTTAGAAACTAAAAGCGTTATTTTGTTATTGCAATACATAACAAAGTAAACAAGAAGATGTGGATTCAATTTCCTTCTACACCTGAGAAAGTTGAATCGAGGTCGATGGATAGACAATAAGTTGAGGAGAGATCATCTAGCTTTGAATCTTCAGAAGAGGAGAAAGAACCTCCAACTTAGCTTGTTCATAGGTCTCCAAGGCATAGAAAACCACTTGAAAGGCATTCACCTGATGATTGGAGATGTATTTTTGCTTCAAATGAATACTAACATGGATGAACCCAGATGGGTAAAAGAGGCATTAGGTATGAATAATGCATAATATTGGAAGATTGCTATGGATGAAGAAATGATAGCTTTGAAAAAGAATGACACATGGGATCTGGTACTATTGCTTAAAGGATGAAAACCTATTGGTTGCAAATAGGTGTTCAAGAAAAATATTGGTTTAGATGGAAGTATTGAGAAGTACAAAGCAAGGTTGGTTGCAAAAGGTTACTCTCAAGTTGAGGGTGTTGATTGTGGTGAGATATTTTCTCTTGTTGCAAAAATGACATCCATTAGATTTTTTCTTTCTATTACCTTTGCTTATAATTTAAAGGTTGAGCAAATGGATGTGAAAATTGCTTTCCTTCATGATGACTTGGAGGAGGATATTTATATGACACAACCAAAGCACTACATGGTGAAAGGTAAAAGTAAATTGGTTTGCAAATTGAATAAATCTTTGTATGGCTTAAAATAGAGTCCTAGGATGTGGTACCAAAATTTTAATACATAATAATGAGTTTAAGGATTTGAAGCGATAAATCAAAATCATTGTGTGTTTATTATAAAAGCTGATGGTGATCATTTCCCATTTATTTCATTTTATGTTGATGATACGTTATTTATTGGTAGGGAAAGGTATGCTTTGAAAACTAAAATCTTCTTTGCTAAATTAAAAATGAAAGATCTTGGGTGTAGTTAAATAAATTCTTGGGATGAAAATTAAAAAGAAGATACGGTATACAAAAGCTATGGCTTGGCCAAATTAGTATGTCAATTCCAATTTTGGTTTGATATAGGGATTGCTTAGACCATTTTATGTTCTTGTTTCAGCAGAAGAAAAGTTGCTAGATTGTCCAACATCCCCATCAAGATGAAAGAAATGTGTAGAGATCATATCAAAAGTGCAATGGGAGAGTTTAATGTATGCTATGGTTTGTACAAGACCAGACATTTCCCAAGCAGTGGGAGTTCTTTCAAAATATATGTCTAATCCTGGTAGAGTTTATTTGGATGTAGTTAAAAGAGTCTTCAGATATTTGTGTGGCACCTCAGATTATTCCTTGTGTTATCATAGTAATATGATTGAAGATGATATTTCCCTTGATATTCATGGTTATGTGGATTCAAATTGGGTAGGTGATGTTGATAGCAAACGATCCATCGGTGCTTATGTGTCTACTTTATTTGGTGGTGCGATTAGTTGGATGAGTAAGTGACAGGTTGTGGTTGCTTTGCCAACTACTAAAGTAGAGTATATGGTAGCTACTTATGATTGTAAAGAAGCCATTTGGATTAATATACTATGTTTAGATATTGGAATAAAACAAGGTGCGATGATAATTTATTACAAAAGTCAGAGTGCGATATGTCTAGCCAAGAACCCGACATTTTGTTGGTTATTTTTCAAGAACCAAGATAATCTTCAAGGAAGCCTATGGACTTTTCCATTTCCAAATCTTAGAAACCTAAAGGGATTGTCCAACAAACAGGTGAAAGTAGCAATGCTTTCCTCATGCACTTTGGGTTCTACAAGACTCGCGAGGGTGATCGCACAATGTACCTAAATACTTCTACACCTAATGACTGAGTACATTGTAAATGACAGATAAATTCTCATATTACAACTCAATAGATGAAATATATTAAGAATTTGGCTACTCCTTGACAACACTCAACATCTAGAGCATGAGAATGGAAGAACTTAACACAAAATAGTTACAATTATAGTCCATTTAAAAGTTTGTTTATGAAATTGATTTGTTGTTGAATGACCAACGAGATGCATCATGAATACACAACTTAGATCAGTGCCTTAACCTAGGAATGGAGTCAATCTCAACACACATACAATTTGACAAGAAGTTAATACATAACATCATTAAGCTTTGATAATACTACATTACAGTATCACATCCATTCTATTCTTAACCATGACTTCTTATAAAGATCCTAGTACTCAATCTACATGTTTACCTATAGCTTCATCCAAGCAATTTCATTAATTCTTTGAATTACAAGCAAGAAAAAAACCATACATCCAATGGAAATCAATGAAAACAAATAAGATAATCCTTGATCATTTTATTCATAATCTATGAAACAAGTACACAAGAAAGAAATGGTCTTGAATTTGCACCATTTTCTATTCAATTGCTAGTACTATTATCAAAAATTACATATGCATATTGATAGACTCAAGACCTAAGACAAAACTCTAAAATGCTCTCTGTATTCCCTTTACAAAATTCTCTGTGATCAATTAATAAGCAACCAACCCGTACTCCTGGCCTTGAATTCCTTCTTATCGAAATGAAGGAGAAAACAAGCTTTAGGCCAAAAATTACACATGTCCAATTCTCATTGGACTGTTACAACATACATTCCCTTTTGCAGTTATATTTGCATTTTAGATGGAGGGAAATGTTACGTGGGACAAAAACTATTTACATTCGTTGATGAAGATTTGGTCTTGCCTTCCAAAAGGAACCTTTAAATTGATGTAGTAATATTCCACATGGTCTCAAAATTGTGTCCATGTACTCCTAGCACGAAGAAAGAAAAGAAATAAAGTGAAGAAAGGCAAAAGAGACAAAATACCTTTCACATCTACACCCTTGTCATCAAATTCAAATTGGGGAGAAAACAATATTTTGACATTGCTTTATCATAGGCCTAATTTGTACTAGTTCCATACCATGTATTATGTTTCTCCCATCCGTTATTTACCATGGTTACATATCCAAAAACCAAAACTGTAGTGATTACCCATGGCAACAACTCAATCCTCCAAGACATCCAAGTATTTATCCTTCTAGGCTTGAAATTGTTCCTCTGTGGTCCAATCAAACGTGATGATATTGTCACCCTTTTGCCTATAAGGGGCATATTTAGTGACAACTTGATTTTCCTCATTATCAAATTCTTCCAAAGCAACTCTTGCCTGAGCAAGCATGTCCGTGTTCTTTTTTAGCATGCTCATATCTGCTTCTGTACAAATTTTGGTTGCTTGATTTGAAATTACTTCATTGGCTTCCTTTTTCCATTCATGTAAAGATTTTATATCACCATCATTATTTAATATATCATGTAGGAGGCCATTATTTATTTCATGAAAGCTTTTAACCAACTCCCTTATTTTAGCCTCTAAAGGCTCAATTTTTCACTGGAATTCTTGAGTTCCACTCACAGTTTTAAGGGTGGGTTGGATCTTCTCAAGCTTATCCACATCATGTTTGGATCCTACAACCATCATCCTCGAGTCTCGAAGTCTAGGAATCCATTTTTCCATGAGTGGGATGGCTACCTCTTTGTTTATGTCAAAATTGTTTATTGCATCCACCATGGACTAATTAGCATGAATGTTAATTAATATTTTATCAACTCCTCTGTTCAAATGTTCTAGCATTGCAGTTACAATCTTCAAATTGTTGTCAAGAATCTCCTTATCATGTTGATTTCATTTCTCTTCATATTATTTCAACTTTGAAAGCAATTCTTTTTTACTAGTTTCTTCTTCCTGTTGTGCACTTGATGTACTTGGTCCCTCCATAATTTGTGTACCATGAAATAAAAGTTGACCCTTAGGTTTCTTTGAGGTAGAAGGCTTCAACTGGTCGATTAAGTCTTGAACTAGGGATCTAATTGGGGGCTTTGAACCAGAGGGTTGCTCTTTTGAGACACTTTAGCTTTAGATGCCATGATTCTAGGGTTTATGCATATTAGGGTTTCTTTTTAGCAAAATAAAAGTTTACATCTTGGGCAAGGGCTTGAAACAAACAACAACAAGACTAGACAAGTTAATTGTTCAAAATGAATGTCAAACCTTAAAAGAAATGCAACAAGACTTGAAACCCTATTAATAAAATGAAAGAGCAAGTGTAATTTAGCAAGCTTCAAGCAATTAAGGAGTAAAGTATCGATTTTACTTATTGGTTTGTAGACGCTTGAAAAACCCTAATTTTTGTCATTGAACGAGCTTGAAAATCGTAGCACAAACTCCTTGAATGCATTGAATGTATTATCAATATTCAATTATGCTTTAAAGTGAGTTTTTATGGCTTTAAAGCTTTCCAATTTGGTAGCTCTGCATCTTATCTGCCATTATGGTTTTCTCACATGAACCCGAACGACTCATTTTCCTTTAATACCAACTTTGAATTTTGATCGTTGATCACACAATGAGATGGCCCAATAGTTGATCCAGATCAAGTCAAAGATGATTGTAGACCTCCATCACCATCGATCAATCACAAATAAGCCACATGGAAAAGCCTTTAAGTCTCTCATGGGCTCCACCTTATTTATGAGCATTGGAAAAATCCATGTGTCAGCTTCCTCGCTTCCCCATTGGTCTTAACCCACGTGCAACTTTGAGCAGTGGGGAGGCGGGGAAGGGGTCAGATTAGATCTAAAACCTTCAATATGTGTGTGCTTTTCTTTAAGACTATTTTCCTGTGCACATAACCTTTAGATACAATGGACGACCAAGATTAAAAGATCTTGTTCACTCTTATAACACGTGCTTAAAAGGTCCCTTTAATAGCATAGATTTTACCACTTGTATTTAGACACCAAAATATTTCCATAATATCTCCCATTCAATAATGTTCCTTTGATAGTTCTGATTGCTCACGTGGCACTTCCTTGCTTCCCTGATAAGAAATGAGAGATGAAGGTGGGTCCCCTACGGGATAGCGAGGGACAGTCAAGATTAAAGCATACCTTCTCATCTCCACCATCAATTTCCTCAAAGCTTGATAATTGCTACCTTTAACAACAATGGGTCTCACTGATAAAGTGGACACACGACACTTGCCCGCCAGCCCATGTGAATATTTTAATAGAAAATAAAACCCGATGGGGGTGCAGGGAGCGATCAGGATGTAATCTCCCAGATCCAACGACCTGCATAAAACAATAATATCTACATGTGCAAAAGCATTAGCGCTTAAAAGGGGGCCGACTGGGCATATGATTGATGGGGACATAAAGTATTAAGACCAAAACATTAGGTCGATGATCAAATATTAATTCCTAGACTTAAGACCCTTTGCAAATAACAAACGATTATAAACCTGCATAGTGAAAGGAAATACTTTTAATAAATCAACGTGTAACCACTAGGAACTTTAGGATCGAGGGGCCAATAAATAAATGAGCGAAAAAGGCATAAGTTGTGACTTAAGTAATTGGAAACTGGTGACAGGAGGTCAACAACGAAATAAGACATTAGCAAAGGGAATTTACACTTAGGATTTTTAGAGAGTTTAAGGCACATATAAACCCTAGAACATGACAATGACTGAAACCCTAAGCCCTAGGACATGTTTGGATCACGAATATAGCCATGTTTTACAAAATTTATCAGTGGAACATAGATATTTTAGGGGTTCCACCACATTTCATGTTAGGACCAAGCACATGGATGTAAAGTATCATTTTGTTAGAGATATGGTCAAAGATGGTAGGGGAAAGCTTGTTAAGGTAGAGACTTTGATGAATGTTATTGATTCTTTAACTAAACCTATGAGCACATAGAAGTTGAGATGGTGTTCAGAGACTATGGGACTTTTGGCCCCTAGCAATTAAGAGATGATGTTTATACACCTTTCCGTTGTTTTTGCAAGGTGTTTGACAAGTGGGAAATTTGTTGTGAAAATGTGTCTCAACCTTGCAATTACATAAGTTACTATTGATACATAAGGTACTATTCATCTGATGATGACGAGGGGGGGTTCCCCCAAAATTTTATTTATATTTTATTAATGTGAATCTAGACCGTTCATCATTATGTCTCATATCTGACAACCAATATTTTATTAGCTTGAATTTCCCTAGAAGGCAATCCTATTTTATGAGGGCATTGTATTACGACTATGTCTTGTGATGTATTCTGAGAGTCTGATAGTTGTCGTGTTGCCTCTAGATCTCTGGTTGGTGATACTCTTGTGAGAAGCTTGCTCTACAAATATATTGTAATCTTTGTGATTTATGAATAATATATTGGGTGGCTTTTAGAGTGTGGGGTTTTTCTCCCAAAAGGGTTTTCCCCACGTAAATCACTATGTTGTGGTATGCATGATATTTATGTTTTTCTTTTTTTCTTTTTTTGTAACTGAAAAGATCTGTAAAAAAATTCATTATTCTGCTCTCAAGATTAGTGTAGGAAGTTGTTCTACTACCTTAGCTTCCTTACACTAATAGAATAATTATAATGGAAGTATGCATGCAAGTGACAAAGGTCCATAAAATGATTGCTAGGAAGCACAAGTCAAGATATTATTTACTTATTAAAATTGATGTATATTCATGTGTTAACATGCACAATGCAAAGAGTGTTGACATAGATTTGATCTTGTATATAATGGGTGCATACAATGATCCCTAAACTAAATTTGATCCAATAGGAAAAAATAGTAGGGTGATTAGTTTATTCTAGAAGAATGAACCTTCTCTAAAGGATCATTGGTGCAATTGTGAAGATGAATATGAAGTAACAATGAGGGACTTATATATAATGATAGTATAAATGATCAAATATTGCAATGCGACCAAGGTGGAAAAAGAATTAAAGGATAATAGAAAAGTTATGGATCCACTTTATAACAATGAAGCCATGTTTAACCAACCAATATATAATGTTGATTATTTAATTATAGAGAATTCAAATATAGAAGAGAGAGCAGTTAGAGTTATAGTTTGCTCAAAGAGGTGGTTGGAATCCCCTTTCCCAATGATGGAGTTACCACAAGCTAAAGATGAGTCACAAAGCCAAATAAGGTTGGATGTCTATTGACTAGTCTTGTGGCCAAGGAAAATCATCATGTGTAGCAAGTGCATTGAAGAAGGAAAGAAGGTAACAAGCAATAATATTTGAAATAAGTGAAGAGGAGAGTGAGGAAGAAATTCATCTTCAAAGAGGGAAGAGATTTTGAAGCTATTTTGAGAGTGCATTGTTTTCAATAGAATCCATTGCAGAGTGTGGTTCAACTAGCCAGTCTTATTTTTGTGCAGATGAGTATGGGCTTCAACTGTTATCAGGTGCATCTCTTTTATTAGGTCAAAACCCTTATGCTTTTACAATTTTTGTTGCTGGTATCTTTCCTGTTGTTGTTTATAGTTCTCTTTATTGGTTAGTTTTGATTGTTTGAGATGGTATGCTATGTTGTTTTGGGAGTAGGTGACATTGATGCTTGTGCAACACCTGAGGAGGAGCACAACCCGATGGAAGAGGAGGTGGTTAAATCAATAAAAAAATTGTATGAACAAGAATTTGTAAGGGAATTTATAGAACAAGAAACAAAAAAAGCTTGGATAAAAGGCAAAGATTATCAATGTTTAGATAATAGAAAAGTCATGGATTTGTGTCAAGATTAAAGAAGCTCGACTTAGCCAAGAGGTTAACCTATGTTATTGAGTAGAGGGAAAATATATGTGAGGTAGAGGAGATGAGACATTTTGGTGTTCTTGTTGATGCATTGGAACTGGGAAGAGGAAGGAGGAAGAAATCAAGAAGGCTATCAAGCATTGCAATAGATGACCAAGGAAACAAGATAACATAGGTTGTTATCCCAAAAGTGGAGAAACTTGAGTATGAGATGTTGATGGAGGATTATCAATTGGAGGAGGTGAAGTTGGGAACTCAAACAAGGGAAGAGGAAAATCAATTATTTCAAAAATTTGTATCTATTATCCTAGACAATGCAAAAAGATGAAAAGATAAAGAAAAAGCTCAAATGTCAGGTGTCATAGATGTCAACATTTGTAAATGATCTTGAGGGTCTAGTTTGTTGGCATTAATTGTCATTGATATCAACACTTGGTGAGTTTGTTGGTATTGGTTATCAACACTTGGGAAGATTGTTGCATATGTTGGTGGTTGATATTGATTTCCATTGATGTTATTGTCATTGATGTCTACTATTGTATGTTGTTGATGTTCATGGTTGCCTTGTTTGATGAAAAGTAAAGTAGTATTGAGTATGGTTGCTATCAAAAGAGATAATATTATGATGATATATTAAGACAAGGATTAGAAGAATTAAGATGAGGATTAGAAGTAATGTTGATGGTCTCCAGTATGTTGTATGCTCTTTCCTACTGTTCCTAAGGAAGTATGTGTTACTACAAGGAAGTTTTGGTCTCTGCAAATTGGTGAAAGTCTTTGTTTTAGGTAGATGCTTTGAAGGATTTTTGGGGGAATGCTCTGCATTCCTCCATTTTTTAAGATATGGTCTTATAGTTTTGGATTCAGTGTTTGTGTTCTATGGATGTTGCACTCCTATCTTTTTTAGGTCACCAACATTGCTAAGGAGGTTTCTACTACTTGCAGTGTGTTGGTAGTTTTGTTGGTTGTTTGGAATGGTCTAGAAAATGCTCTGCATTTCTTTGCATTAATGTTTTTGCTCATATGGATTGGTAGATGTACTCTCAATTCTTATGTAGTGTCTCGGTTCCATTTTCATGTGATGGTGTGTACCACAAGTTGGTTTATTAATATTTTATCTCATGGTTTTCTATTATGTGCTTCAGGGATGAAGTATTAAGCTTCTATTTGGTTTGTGGTATAAAAATGTGAAATATGTTTATGGTAGTGTTGTTGGATGTTCATGGAACATCTTATGGTTTGCACGCCAATGATTGATCTCTTTGGTGTTGCATATTGTATTGAGTTGGTTTTTTGGGAAAATAATAGATATTTGGTTGTTAGGGCTTGTTATCTTGCTCGTGTCATGTGCTTGGGGGTCTGTGCCAACATATGAAGTTGTGTTAAGGTGAATTTAGGTCCTAACCCATCTTGTTGAGAATTGCATTGAGTAAATTCAGCTACAAATATGTTTTTGGGCTTACTAGTTTTGTGCTACATGTTTCATCTATATGTTTCTTTGTTGTCGACTTGGGTTGTTGTGCTTCAGCGTGTGAGTTGTTTGGGATCACATTAGAAGATGTAATAATATTTTTTTGGTCCTCTCTATCTTTTGGATAGGACCACATTATGTATTTGTGGCCAACTTGTTGAAATCTTTGTTTGTATTCTTTCTGGCTAACCTAATTGATGTTTTGAGATCTTGCAGAGGATATAAATGCAAGAAAATTTTCGTTGTAAGGTGTGAGAGTGAGTGGAGAGATGTGCGAAGATGAATTGAAGCAATGGGTTATGAAAAGTAAATGGGAATGAGCTTTAACACTTTAGTCAATAGAGTGTATTGTTGACAAATGTTGTAATTTCTAAATCTTCATGTATCCTACTCTTAGATAGTGAGTCTCGTCAGGTACTTGTAATTTGTATCTTTCCTTGGGGTTGTGCACCTCAGTACTACAAGTATCTTGTATCTTTCCCTAAGGTTATGCTCCTTAGCCTACAAGTCCATAG
>VDFB02262804.1:0-15229 GCA_007258455.2 Sequoia sempervirens
GTCTCGGTTCCATTTTCATGTGATGGTGTGTAGCACAAGTTGGTTTATTAATATTTTATGTCATGGTTTTCTATTATGTGCTTCAGGGATGAAGTATTAAGCTTCTATTTGGTTTGTGGTATAAAAATGTGAAATAAGTTTATGGTAGTGTTGTTGGATGTTCATGGAACATCTTATGGTTTGCACGCCAATGATTGATCTCTTTGGTGTTGCATATTGTATTGAGTTGGTTTTTTAGGAAAATAATAGATATTTGGTTGTTAGGGCTTGTTATCTTGCTCGTGTCATGTGCTTGGGGGTCTGTGCCAACATATGAAGTTGTGTTAAGGTGAATTTAGGTCCTAACCCATCTTGTTGAGAATTGCATTGAGTAAATTCAGCTACAAATATGTTTTTGGGCTTACTAGTTTTGTGCTACATGTTTCATCTATATGTTTCTTTGTTGTCGACTTGGGTTGTTGTGCTTCAGCGTGTGAGTTGTTTGGGATCACATTAGAAGATGTAATAATATTTTTTTGGTCCTCTCTATCTTTTGGATAGGACCACATTATGTATTTGTGGCCAACTTGTTGAAATCTTTGTTTGTATTCTTTCTGGCTATGTTTTGAGATCTTGCAGAGGATATAAATGCAAGAAAATTTTCGTTGTAAGGTGTGAGAGTGAGTGGAGAGATGTGCAAAGATGAATTGAAGCAATGGGTTATGAAAAGTAAATGGGAATGAGCTTTAACACTTTAGTCAATAGAGTGTATTGTTGACAAATGTTGTAATTTCTAAATCTTCATGTATCCTACTCTTAGATAGTGAGTCTCGTCAGGTACTTGTAATTTGTATCTTTCCTTGGGGTTGTGCACCTCAGTACTGCAAGTATCTTGTATCTTTCCCTAAGGTTATGCTCTTTAGCCTACAAATCCATATGCAGTGAGCCTTAAAATTATATTTTTGTAAGCAGTGAGCTTCTCTATTATGAGTTAACTCTCACTGTGGTTTTTTGCTTTTTGAGTTTTCCACATAAATCTGGTGTTATCTTGTGCATGTGTGTTCATTTTCATATCTTTAATTGCTATTGATTTGAATGTGTTGTAGACTTGGTTAAGGATTTTTTTATTTTTTCAATAGTTTGATTTTGTATATTGTTGAAGGGTTTAAGGTATGAAATGGTTTAAGTTTCTATAGATACTAATTCAACCCCCTCTTAGTATCCGAGTGTGTTCAACAATTGGTATTAGATCCAAGTTCCTCTAAAGAATCTTAACCACTTGAGGAAAAGATCTAGGATGGTACATGATGGAGCTTAAAAAGGTCCTAGGTTTGATGGGAAAAATTACACCTTTTGAAATTTGAGAATGGAAGGCCATCTAAACTCTCTTAGGTTTGGTGTTTGGAAATTTGTCAAGGATGGTTATACTACTCCTACTTCTCCTCCTACAGATCTAGCTAAGATAAGATTGTATGAGAACAATGCCAAGGATAAGAATGTTATCTTGTGTGGGTTAGTTGATTTGAAACTTTTGAAGGTGATGAATTGCAGTTCTTCTAAAAATGTCTAGGGAAAACTTAGCATTACCTCTGAAGGAGACAATAAATTAAAGCAAGCTAAGATGCAAATTTCCAAGAGTAGATTTGAGACCTTGAGGATGATTGAGGATGAAGATATTGCTAGTTATATGCTTCGAGTGGATGAAGTTATTATTGGCATCAAAGGTCTTGGTGGAGAAGTGAAAGATGAGATTGTAAAGAAGGTTCTAAGATCTCTCACTAAATCTTATAGTAATAAGGTGTCTGTTATTGAATAATCTAAAGATTTGGATCAATATTCAGTAGATGAAATTTTTGGTGCTCTCAAAACCTTTGAAATGAAAGAATTTGACAAAGATGTTCTAAAGAAGGAAGCAACATTCAAAACCAGTAAAAAGATAGATGATGAAGCAGTTGATTAAAATGATGACTATGATGAGGTTGAAGCAAAATTTATAAGAATATTGAAGAAAGGAACCAAAAATACAAAGGTAGGTTACCTTTCAAGTATTTCAATTATGGAAGGATTGGTCATTTTGCATCTAAATGTCCTTATAAAGAATCAAATGATAGTAACAAAAGAGATAAGTTAAAAAGAGGTTTCTATTTTAAGGAGAGTAGTTTTTCCTTAGAAGATGAGGATAGTGATTCAAATGATGAAACCATATTCATGGATTTGAAAGAAAAAAAGGGGGATTTTGAAAAATATAAGAGGTTAGGTACTTTGCAAGCTGACAAAAATAATGAAAGATCTATGGTTGTGTGGACTGCCTTTCATTCAAAGGAAGAAGTAAATGCTTGGGTGATTGATAGTAGTTGCTCTAACCACATGATTGGTGACAAGAGAAGGTTCATTATTCTTAATAATTGTAATGGTGGAGCTCTGTCAAGTTTGGTGGTGATGATTCTACACAAATTTGTGGAAAGGGTGCTATAACCATTGATGGAAAGAGCAAGATTGAGGATGTCCTATATGTCAAAGGTCTAAAGCACAATCTTTTAGTGTCAGTCAGATGTGCAACAAAGGATACAATCTTACATTTCATGCTAATGGTTGTGATATTAGGAAGGTGGGGTCTAGAGGACTAGTTGTTAAAGGTACAAGGATAGATGGAAATGTCTAAATTATCTAAAGGAGGCAAATGAGATAATCTACTTATTGGCTCAATCCGGTGAGTGTTGGTTGTGGCACAAAATAATGAGACACGTCAACTTTGAAAATATGGTGAAGATTAGTAGTAATCATGCAGTAATAGACATGCATAAGATAATGAAGCCTGCAAACATAGTATGCAAGGAGTGTTAAATGGGAAAGAAAACAAAGACAAATTTTGAGAGAAAGGAGTGCTCTTCTACAATGCCATTAGAGTTGATTCACACTGACTTGTGTAGACCTACAAGAACAAGGAGTTAATAAGGTGATAGGTATTTCATGTTTCTTATTGATGATTGTACTAGAATGAATTGGGTTACAACTTTTGGAGATAAATCAAAAACTTTTGATAAGTTTAAAATATTCAAAGAAAAAGTTGAGAATGAAATGGATGCTAAGATAAAATACTTAAGATCTAATAGAGGAGGAAAATTTACTTCAAATGAATTTAAAAAGTTTTATGAAGATCATGGTATTAAGAGACATCTTTCTGCTCCTAGAACCCCTCAATAGAATGGGGTAGTGGAGAGGAAGAACAAGACTGTGCAAGAGATGGCTAGGACTATGTTGAAAGATGTTGATCTACTTGATATGTATTGGAAGGAAGTAGTTCACACTGGTGTATATTTGCTTAACAAAGTATAGTTGAGGGCCAATAGCACTAAGAACCATTATGAGCTGTGGTATTGTAGGCCTCCTAATGTTAGTTACTTCATGATCTTTGGTATCAAATGCTACATCAAAAGAGATGAAGAAAACCTTGGAAAGTTTGATTCAAGGTGTGATGAAGGGATCTTTATTGGCTACTCAATTAGAAGCAAATCTTACATATGCTACAACAAGAGATTGGGAAAGATGATTGAAAGCACAAATGTTAAGGTAGATGAAGATTTGTATTAGATCTCACAAGAACTAGAGGTTTGTGGATCTAATATACCTCCCTACATTAAAGAAGAATAAGAAGAAGACAAAGAAGAGAAGGAAACAAAACCAGTGAAGGCTCCTAAGACTCCGACAAATTATGTTAAGAAGAATCATTTTGTAGATCAGATCATTGGAGATAAGAATGAAGGTGTGTTGACTAGGAGAAGGTTTGCAAATGCAAGTGAGTAAGTGAATTAGTGTTTACTGTCAATAGTAGAGACTACAAACTTTGTTGATGTTAATAGAGATGATGAATGGATAAAGGCAATGGAAGAAGAATTGAATAAGATAAAAAAGAATCAGACATGGGAATTGGTTCCAAGACTAGCTGATAAGAATTTGATAGGAACAAAGTGGGTGTTATAGAACAAGTTGAATGATGATGGTGAATTTGTTAAGAACAATGCCATATTGGTATGTAAGGGTTATTCAAAAGTTGAAGGTATTGATGTTGAGGAGAATTTTTCTCCAGTAGCTAGAATGGAGATAATAAGGATGTTTCTTACCTTTGTTGCTCACAAAAAGTTCAAATTCTATTAGATGGATGTCAAGTCAACCTTCTTGAATAGTGATCTAGTGGAAGAGGTATACATTGAGCAACCAAATGGTCTCTAGCTATCAAAAGATTCAGACATGGTATGCATCTACTCAAGAAAGATTTGTATGGACTCAAGAAAGCTCCTAGAGCTTGGTATGCTCAGTTGGATAAGTATTTACTTCAGCAAGGTTTGAAGAAAGGTACTACAAATAGTAATATTTGTACATTAAGATTGAGGAAGATAATATTTTGATTGTGGTTGTATATATTGATGACATAATCTTTGGTGGAGATAATGATATGTGTAAGAGGTTTACAAAAGAGATGTAGAAAGAGTTTGATATTTCTATGATTGGTGAGTTGTCTTTCTTCCTTAGGCTTTAAATTGTACAACTAGATGCTAGTATCTTTATTTTTGAGGCTAAGTATGTTAAAGAGATGTTGAAGAAGTTTGGTATTGAGGATTCCAAACCAATTAGTACTCCTATGGTTAGTAGTTGTCACTTGAGTAAGTTTGAGGAGTCTCTAGAGGTTGATCAGACTCTTTATAGGTATATGATTGGAGGTTTGCTGTACTTGATTGCATCTAGACCTGATATTATGCATGCAATATGTTTGGTTGCCAGATATCAAGCTAATCCTAAGAAAACTCATGAGGAGGCAATGAAAAGAATATTTAGAAACTTGAAGGGAACTCCAGATTATGGTTTGTGGTATAAGAAGGATGGAATTTTTTCTTTGAGTGTTTATACTGATGCCGATTGGGTAGGATGTGTGGATGACTAGAGAAGCACCAGTGGAAGTGCATTTTTTTGGGAGACAAATTGGTCTCTTAGTTTAGTAAAAAGGAGGAATCATTGTCCTTATCCACAATAGAAGTTGAGTATATTGCTACATCATCTTGCTACACCTAGGTGCATTGGATGAAGCAAACCTTGAAAGATATAAAGGTAGTTTATTTTGAACCTATTCCTATATTGTGTGATAATACTAGTGAAATTAACATTTCCAAGAATTTAGTGATGCATTCAAGAAACAAACACATTTCAATTTGGTATCACTTTCACCAAAGCGAAAACGGAGAAACCGCCATTATCAGTATAGTCTTCATCCGCGTCTTCGCGGCAGCCTCGAAGCATTCCACAAGCGAAAAGGCCGCCCTGGTTTTCTAACCACGGGATGCAATCTATCCGCGTAAACGTTGAATATCCTTCTCCCGATTTGATACACCCCGCGGGCGTAGTTGCCGGTTTTGTTGCCGATGAAATGCGACGTTCATTCGTCGCGCAATGGTGCCGTTTCTCGCCCAGTCTCGGTCTCGGTCGCCGTGAGCGGAAGAAAAAGCTGCCGCTTCCAGCACCAGCTGCCATCTATCACCACCTGTTTTGAAGTCAGCTGTACTTCATCAACACGAAATGTTGCCATGCCAGTATTTATACCGGAATGCCGCCGTCGCTGTTTTCCTGCCATTAAAGGTCAGTTGAAACCGTTGTAATGTCTTCAGTCAGAACAGCAATGAGCATGAAGTTCGAAAGCCCATAGTATACCATCGCTATCGATAGCGCTAACATTATATCAAAAGCGTTCAGCGACGTCTCGCGCTTCTGCTGTTCCGTTATGTCGCTGCTGCCAGTTTCGGTGTCCTCTCATTATCGAAGATGTCCGCACCGGGACCATGTTTGCGCCTGTGATCGTACCCTACAGCCTTTGAAGTCAGTATTTCCCAAAATGGCGCTCTACCCGCTGCCAGTTTGCCGGTCGTCTCGAAACCAGCCCCACATCATCCACGGAATGTTTTTCCAGTCGGCATGCCCGTGCCGCTTCAAAAGCGCCTCACCGTTCTCTCGCGATGCGTTTTCATCTCAACACGCACAGTTTCCGACAAAGTTACTCCTGTTTCAGCATAAGCCGCTTCGCGTCGCAGCAAAGTTTCAGCGAATGTTCATGGAACATCTCCTCATGGTTCGCATGTCAATGATTGATCTCTTTGGTGCCACATATTGTGTTGAATTGGTTTTCTAGGAAAATAATTGATATATGGTCGACAGGGCTTGTTATCTTGCTTGCATCATGTGCTTGGAAGTTTGTGCTAGCATATGAAGTTGTGTTAAGATGCATTTTGGTTATGACCCATCTTGTTGAGAACTGCATTGAGTAAATTCAGCTACAAGTATGTTTTTGGGTTGACTAGTATTGTGCTACATGTTTATTTGTTGCTGACTTGGGTTGTTGTGTGCTAGCACGTGAGTTGTTTGGGATCACATTGGAATATGTAATAAGATTATTTTTGGTCCTATATCTTCTGGATAAGACCGCATTATGTTTTTGTGGTTGACTTGTTGAAATTATTATTTGTATTCTTTCTGGTCGACCTAATTGATGTTTTGAGATCTTGCAAAGGATATAAATGCAAGAACATTTCAGTTGCAAGGTGTGAGAGTGTGTGGAGAGATGTGTGAAGATGAATTAAAGTAGTGGGTTGTGAAAAGTAAAGGGAAATTAGTTTTAATGCCTCAGTCGATAGAGTGTATTATTGACAAATGTAATTTGTAAATCTTCGTTTATCCTGCACCTCAGTACTACAAGTCTCTTGTATCTTTCCCTAGCTTTGTGTGGCTTAGCTTGCAAGTCCATAAACAATGAGCCTTAAATTTTTTTTTCTATAAATAGTGAGCTTCTATATTGTGAGTCAACTCTCATTGTAGTTTTTCGCTTTTTGGGATTTCCACGTAAATATGATGTTATCTCGTGCATGTATTCATTGTCATATCTTTCATTGATGTTGATTTGAATAAGTGTTGCATACCTGGTTAAGGGTTTTTGATCTTTTCAATAGTTTTATTTTGCATATTGTTGAAGGGTTTAAGGTCTGAAAGGGTTTAAGTTTTTGTAGATACTGATTTACGCCCTTTTTAGTATCTAGGTGTGTTCATGGTTTATGCTGTTATGAATATAGAAGGTGATATTGCAAAACTAAAAGATGAAAATTCTAAATTGTGTGACAATTATAGATCGGGAACAATATTGATTCTAGGTAGAGGCACACTTGCACATAATATATTATGTCAAGCGAGGGATATGTTGAAATTTTAGGTTAAAAAGTTGAAATAAGAGGTTATAAATAGTAAAGAGGTTGGAAAAAGTGGAGAGTATGATGGAGAGAAAAAATGTTGATTTTATTGAGAATATATTGTAGTATAGATTAACTTGTATTGTTGACCATGTTGAGGAAGTGTGGCAGAGTTACAAACATTTGAGTGATGCGTTTAGAAATCATATAAGGTTAGAAAATAGATTAAAGTGTTTCCATTTCAAGTAGTGCAGTCAAATCGTATTGTTGAAACTATTGTTAAAGCATGCAAATTTTGATGTTGATAGTCTTAGTTATGTTTCAAACATTATTGCACAGTTTGATTTATTAGAACGTATTGTAAAATATCATAATAAATTTGAAGAATGCATACATAAACAATTGAAGGATTTTGAGGAGTTGGAAGCTTTTAAAATGCTTGGTATTAGGACAGGGGATGGGAAGTTAAAGGCATTTTCTATTTGGAGAGTTGATTTCAGCCAAATAATTCCTTGCATATTTAGAACAATTAATATTGATGGGAATTTGGATATGGATATGTTGAGTTCTAGTCTTGGAAATCTTTGCAATGTTAAATATGACATGGTTTCTTTTTTGAAGATCATAGAGAAATTGATAGGTGAGGATTACATTGATCATATGACAACAGTGAATCAATTTTTTGCAAGTAGATGACAATTGGGAAGACTAGGATTAGAGTAGATACAATTATTATTATGGTCAATACAATGTATAGTGTACTTTTCAAATGAAATTAGATATGAAAATTTGATAGAAGTTTCTTTTTGGTAATTGTTATTGTGCATATAGAAAACAATATAGATTTCAAATAGATGAGCTTACCTTGAGAATTAACTAATTTTAGCTTTAGTTCATCCAGCAATATGATAGAGAGTTGTAACTTATATAGAGATACATTCGGAAAATATGATCCAAAAACATTTGCAAATGGTATTTGTAGTATTCTTGGTAGACTTGTAGAGTTGTGCGCTACAACAAGATAATAACTTCTAAATTTTTTTGGACGAGATATGCTTAAATGTAGTGCTAGAAGAACTTGAGGTCAATAAATTTCAAGCCTGCAATTTGCAATTTCATATTGATGAAGATATTTTGATTTTTATAGAAGTTGTATGCTATTTACAAATGACTAATGCATGGTAGAATTATTATGTCTAATACATCGATTATGAGAGTAGCTTTCCTTCAAATTAGAATGTTTTTTATAGGTCAGTTTGGGAACCATTGTTGATAAGCTTGTATTAAGTTTTTTGTGTCAAAAAATAATGGAATTTGTAATTGTGTGTCATGCATAGGGATGTTGGCACATGTGTTGTTAAGATATTGTAGGAAATTGAGGTGATGAATAGGAGAGTTTAATAGAGGATGACACTTTTTGAGAATATTGAAAACATTAAACTAGTCTTGAAAGGTCATGTTAGAAGCTTTAAGAGAATAAGAAGTTATTTAAATAGGATGTTTAGTCTTAGAGAATTTGTCATTAAATATAATTATGGATAGTACCTTAGGAGATTTGGATAAAGGGTTACAAGAATACTCATCATTGAAATAATGTAGGAGATGGAGGTGGTTGTGTAGGGTAAATCTGTGAGAGTGTAGAGGTTGGATGGAAGATATTAGAACCTACCTTTTTCTATACAAATATGGATTGGGTAGTTAACTATCCAGAGCTATCCTTTGGAGGTGTGAGTTATCACATGAGTTGTCACATCATCGTATTTAGTAAGAAGTGTGCAAAAAATTGAATTTTTAAAGGTTGGAGCACAAATTAAATATGGAACTTAAATGGACAAAATATCTATTTGTAAGCATAAATATTTGGTGGCAGTAATATTTATATGCATATAAATGGATCAATAATTTATCTCTCTCTCTCTCTCTATATATATATATATATATATGCAAAAGACTATTTGTTGTTATAAAAATAATACTCAAACTTCTTGACAATTCTTCACATTTGATGGAAAAATACAACTGGTTTATTGTCCTCAACTTTTATACTTATGATAGGATAAGCTATTAATATGAAATAGTTAAATGCATATACATTGTCTTTCCAATAGTTAAACATATAAGAAAAATGTTTTTCACTATGAGAAGAAGGCATATTATAAACACAAGTGAAATTAGGTCAATAGATAGGTTCAACTAGAATGGAGTAATATAGGAAAAGCAATAAATTTGTTAACAAAATTATATGAGATATAGTTCTTGTACAAAATAAATGTCTAATGAGTTACATAACTAAATTCAATTTATTTTGAAAATAACAAAGTTCTGTTTGAAACTCTAATTCGAAAACTTAATAGTTTAACAAAAAAACAAAATAGTGGCAATCCATTGTTCAGATGTAAATTTGTAAAGAAAAGTAATAGATCGATAGTGATATTTTTTAGTATCTATAATGATTCAAACATTTTAATATTCTTAATATATAATCTAGTGAAATAATGCAACATATGTAAACTCCTAGATACATGAAAGAGTAAAATATTTATGATCGTAAGAAAGTTATGTCCATTATAAACAAGTGTTTGATAAACAACAAAAACTAATAACATAGGTTATTGCAAAAAAATATAGTTAAATTGTTTTGTTATCTGAAAAGCAAGTTTTCATTTCATTATAGATCCAAAACAATGTTGTTCTAGTTCAATTTAAATTTTACTTGAACTTGAAATTGTTGTAGAGCAAGCACTATCTCGGATTTTCTTTTCAAGTATTCTTTGTAGGTTGTTTCAAAGACCTATGGAAGCAATTTATGAACCATATCTTTTTGCAGAGTACACTGCACATTGTTGTTACTTTCTATTGTTATGATGCATTTAACAAAGTGGGTGTAGTTATATACAATTTTTTGTCACAATTGGTGCAATGGTCGGTATTATCTCTAGTAATGGAAGCGGTTGATATATCCTAATTGCAAGCTAATCAAGATGGTTGGAATGGAATGGAATGGAACACACATTTTCTATTTTTAGTTTTCCATACACCTGCAAAATAAAATAGATGGTGTTAATTGGGAAAAATAAATAGATAAATAAAAATAAAATGTGATGAAATGTATAAGGAAAGAATGAACTTGATATGTCGAAGAGAGAAGTTTTTGAGGACGATCTATAGTGGTGTTGTTGGTGTGGTGATGTAGGTTGACTAGAAATTGTTTAGGCTACCGTGTTTGGCATCACATCATTTTATAATGTTCTTAAGCAAGAGCATTTGATCTTGGTTGTTTTGTAAATGTTCCTCTATTGTTGAGAAGTGGTATGCTAAAGTTGGATGCAATTGTATATGTCAAGATGTATAAAGAGAAATTGTTAGTCTGTAGTAAAAATATATTTATTCAAATGTATAAAATTGTAGAAATTTGTGAACCAAATGTTTATGTTTCTTTCTTACTTCTACTTTATCCAATTTTGTTTTGTCATCTTTAATGTCTAGAATATATTGATAAGGTGTTCTTCTGCATCCAAAAAAACAACTCCTATGCTACAAACTGTATATCTCTCCATAATGTGTAGGAGCATTCTTATTGTAGTGTTATGAATAAATGCATATTATTGGAAAATGACATGGATGTTGTCTATTACACAACTCATCCAAGATCAAAATGGATTCACAGTCACTATGATCATATGGTGATTTGGGAGAAATTTTGTAACTTGTTATGTGGATGCTTGCACCTAGATGTATTATTTTCAAGCATTTGTAAATCATTTCTTATAACATTCAGTGTAATGGTCGTTTCTCCTTGTAATTAGCTAAATCAACACGCAATATTTGCTTGGAATTTTTTCTTTGTCAAGAGAAGATTTGTATGTCACTAGGACATATGCTTCAAAAACCTCTCTAGTTTTGCAAGCATTAAGATCTTGAATCGATACTTTTTTCAAAGTATCATAATCGATCTTTCAAACAAATTAAGTAGCAAACAAGAGTCAACAGATAAGAAAAAAAATATATTTTTTTTTATTGTAAAATGCTACTTAATTTTTTCTTTCATGACCCATTTCTTTTTGGTGTTTATGTGTTCTCTTGTTATTACTCATCTTTGTTTAAATTCAATAACAAATTATGTTAATATTAGAACAAATTGATGGCAGAGCGACAAAGAGATTGAGTTATTCATAGGGCACCAGGGTTTTGAGGATATGGTGGTTCGTAGGAGCAATGGACCTTTAGGCAGAGAAATAGGGAAAGATATCATAATAAGGCATGGAGACCACTGTCTCAAGCATGAAAGGCTCTAACAAACCCTAGGTGGCATAGTTTTAAACCTGGAAATGGGGTTTCGCCTCAAAGATCTTCAAATTTAGGGAATAAAAGGGGTTTTGTGACTTTGCAAACAGAGAGCCTAGGAATCTTCAAAAATATTGAACCAAAATTTTGGGATCCAAAAACTCAAGAAAATACCATGCAGGCGACCAAGGTATGTCCAAATAGCATTCATTCCAGGGTAATAACTATGCTAGTAGACAACAATGATTGGGTAGATTCAATGTGTCTTTATAAGGAAAAAGTATTTTTTTATGAAATGGAGTGGGGCATGGGCGGATTTTGCAAGGGTTTGAAATTGGTGTGATGATCATTGGGGGAAGGATTGTGTTCTAAAAAATCTCCCAAATGGGTATTTTTTGGTAGTATGCCAAACTACCCAAGACAAGGAATAGATTTTAAATAGTGGACCATTTCTAATGGATGGGAAGGGTTTTTACATTAAGGACTGGGTACCAAATTTTGACCCAAAAAAGGAGAAACTAGAAGAGATCCCAATATGGATACATTTGTACAATCTTTCCCATGAGAATTGGGATTTAGAAACTCTCAAAAGCATAGGTAATAAGCTAGGGGTCTTTGTGAAAGATGATGAAGCACTGGAGAAAAAGGAGCTCAGTATGTATGCCGGTATATGTATCCTATGGCAAGCAGTTCATCCTCTTCCAGAGATGGTGAAGTTAAAAACTGGGGAAGGCATTTGGTGACAGGAAATAGAAGTGGAAGAAATGGTGGAATTGTGTTCTTTATGTAGGGGGGTAGGTCATGTAGTCGGCGAATGCTCAAAGAATGAGAAAGGAAAAGGTTTGGCACATAATGCACTGGTAGACTTGTTGATAAATTTAAGCAAAGATACATCGAGGGAGGATATGGGAGTGGTATCAGGTTTCCGTATTAACAATTAGGGTGAGGTGTACTCCACGAGAAACTTGGGTCTTGGAAATGAAGAAAGTTTTCAAAGGAAAGAGATAGACTAGCTGTTTGAATTTGGATGCTATCAATACTCACAGTTTGAGGAAAAATTGAAGATACAGGGAGGCCAATTCATGTCTTCAGCGGAGAAATGTACAAGTTTTCCAGCTTGTAGTGCTTTTGAAACACCCTAGAATGGAGATCCTAAAGGGACTATAAGAGAGCAAATGGAAAACCTGAATAAGAATATGGATTTACCCATGATAGAGTACCATATGGGGAATGAGATGGAAGTTGGTGAGGAAGGGACTGGAAACATCAATTCTCTTAATAAAAATGGAAGAGACTATTCACCGGGCGAAGATGAAGCTTTTTACAAGGATATTCAAATTTCCCCAATACATAACCTAGAAAACTCTTTCAAAGAAGTTGGAATGGAAGAAACTCATTTTAGTGAAGAAGAATTTTTTTCGGATGAAAAGAAGGATTTGATTTTAGATGATTTGGGATTGAATGCTTCCTTATGCATTAAGGATAAAAGAAGGCTAGGATTGTACTTAACCTTATCGACAAATGTAAAAGCTGGTGAGAAGAAGAGAAGAGGTGCAAGAACAAATTGCTAGAAATGGTGGGCTGTGCGGTGGGTCAAAGCAAATTAAGATTGGGAAAAGGTTATGCCTTTTCCTGGGAAGGATGAAGGCCTTATCGTGGAATGTTAGGGGATGCAATGCCCTCAACAAATGGTGGTTGATCAAGAGATGCCTTGATCAAACACAACCTGCTCTTCTTTTATTATAAGAAACCAAGCTCAAAAATGAGGATAGTATGTTATTTATGCGCAACTTTAGTAGATGGAGGTGTGCAATGGTTGAGGCTATGGGGAATCTGGTGGGTTAGGAGTGCTGTGGGATGACTCAAAGGTAGATGTTCGGGTAATTAAACAAGGAAGTAATTGGAAAGGGTTAAGGGTCTTCTCTAAAACCCTAAATTCTATGTTTGTAGTGATATATGTTTATGGACCAAATAGTGTTGCAGGAAAGAAGGCCCTTTGGTAGGAGATCACGAACTTCTCGGATGGGGAAGGTGAGTCTTTAAGCTTGTTGGGAGGAGAATTTAATGCTATAATCCACCCTAATGATAAGAGAGGTGCATTGGGCTAGGGAAGAAGGGCTCAAAAATATTTCAGTAATTTTGTTATGATTAGTGGCTTAACTAAGGTTAAATTTAGAAAAGGGGACTTTACTTGGACCAATAGGAGGAGTGGCTTTTTACACATTGCTAAAAAGTTGGATTGTTTCTTCCTGGTAGGAGGTTGGATGAGGGAAAACTAGATGCATGAAGCTGAAATTCTTCTGGTGGCTAGCTCAAATCATTATCCGATTAGCATTAATTTCCAAGCTAACGCAAAACCGGTAAGATGTCCTTTTAAATTTGAAAAAATGTGGCTTAGAGCGGAAGGTTTTAAGGACTTGGTAAGAGGTTAGTGGAATTATGCTCCAATGAGAAATGACAATAAGGCTTATATCTTTTTCAAAAAGCTCTAGTTTCTAAAAGAATGTCTAAAAAGATGGAATCGAGAAGCATTCAAAAACATCTTTTCGAAAAAGTTGAAGCTAGAAGAGGCTTTGAGCAATCTCCATTCTAAAGTCATTGAGGGAGGGATGACATAATAGGATTTTGAGCAAGAGAAGGTTTTAAATAAGAAATATGTTGAAGTATTGCGAAGGAAGTAGATTTTTTGGCATCAATTTTTTTGAGAAACATGGCTAAGGGAGGGGGATCACAACATAATTTTTTTTTCACAATTCAGTTAGAGCAAGGCATTTGAGCAATACGATTTTCTCAATTGCTGATCAACAGGGTAATACTCTAAGGAATATAGAGGAAATTAATAATGAGGCGGTTCATTTTTTTAAGCACAACACAATCATAGATCAGGTTTAGGAGGTGGATCAAGAGTTGTGGCAGGTGATTCCTAGTCGTGTATCCAAAGAACAAAACAATTTGCTTTTGGAACTGGTAACTACGTTGGAGGTAAAAAAGGCTCTCTTTGGGTTAGGCGAGGATAAGGCCCCTAGACCAGATGGGTTTCTGGCATCTTTTTATCAACAATTGTGGGACATTTTTACTTTTGAGTTATGGGAGGTAGTAGAAGAATCACAGAGGTGTGGGTTTGTGCTAAGAGATTTTAATAATACCTTGATTGCTCTCATTCCAGAAAAAATATGAGATTACCTCTTTTAATGACTTCTGCCCAATCTCCCTTTGCAATATAGTGTATAAAGTTATTTCAAAGGTAATTTCAAATAGATTAAATTTGGTCTTAAAGTTAGTCATCTCAGAAGAACAAAGCGGTTTTTTCTGCAAAGATCAATTGTTGAAGGAATTATTATAGCACATGAGGCTATTCATTTAGTAAGGAAGGAAAAGACAAAAAGAATGATGGTGAAGTTGGACATTCAGAAAGATTATGATGAGGTGAATCAGGAGTTTTTGCTGCAAGTGTTGAGAAAATTTGGTTTTAATGATGCTTGGGTTGATTGGGTGGGGTGTTGTATTAATACTACAAGATTATCGGTGCTTGTTAATGGAAGCCCTCAGGGTTTTTTTGGGTCCTGAAAAGGTATAAGGCAAGGGGATCCATTATCCCCTTTTATTTTTATTATAATAGTTGAAGCCTTAGGACGGTTGATTGCAAAATACAAGGTGGAAAGGGATTAAGGTTGCTAGGGGGGTTGAACCAATATCCCATCTTTAGTTTGTGGATGATGCTTTTATAATGGGAGAAGCTACTC
>VDFB02262805.1:0-26844 GCA_007258455.2 Sequoia sempervirens
TGGATTGAATCCTGACCCAAAATATAGAGCATCAGCTTGCTCTTCTGATTGAAGCACTGGGTCAATTCCTTCTTATCTCTGGATTATATCAAATGCTATTGTGGATGATATAGCTCATCTTGGTAGGAGCAGACATCCACCCCTCCTAACTATTTCCCTACCCCTCTTAGGTGTCACGGCATCCATTTTAGCACTTATCTCCCTCCGAAACCTAGCAATGAGTTCTTTCTTTCCCTCCTTAGTGAGTTGTTCTTTTATTGTCTTTTGTAGTTCTTTTTCTTCATTCTTCAAGATGAAATCCTTGAACTCTTTGGTTGTGATGAACTTATCATCTTGCATAAATTCAAAGCAAGCTAGTGCTCTCACATCATCAACCACCTGCTCTCCCATCTCAAAATTGATGAGCAATCTATCATCTGAGGGTCTTTCTACTAGAACTCTTGAAGGTGGCCTTACAATTTGCTTTATTTCTGGCTCTTGAAGTAAATATTCCTCAGTTATAGGGTAATCCATAAGGGATTGCACACTGGGAGCTATTTGTTGTAAAGGAGTGACCCATTGTGGGCTCTATGGTATGTCCCCTTGAGAAGTAGAAGGGCCAGGAGTACTTGCTACGACATAGGCACATTTGTAAGCAAATTATTGGCATTATCCAACATAGTCATGATCCTAAGCATAGGATCCTCAATTTCTAAGTATGAGCCCTTGAAAGAGGGATCTACTTGTTTTCTCTTCCCTTTAGCCATCTGGATTTTCACCCATGTTCTCCTCTTTGTGGCTTCCTCTTTTGTAGAACAATTCTTGATTAGGTCTTTCACATTATCAGGCTCATGCAGGAATGTTGCCAACTTGAAACTAGTGTTGGTATCATGGATGAAGCACTCAGGATCACACCTTCTGACCTTATCCACTCTCATTTTGTATGGGAGTAGTTTGTTTAATAGCAACTCCAATCCTTCCCTTGCTGTGACTGTAATGTCCCCTTCCTAGGACACTTCAGTTCAGTGGACATTTAGCATATTCGGCGGATTCCTGTAGGCTAATGAGTTAGGGTTAGGGAATCCTTGGAGACAGTTGTATCCAGTTGTTGGCAGTGGCAGGGGTTTTACTGAGCTTCTGGTGAATGATATGGGCAGAACACCACTTTCTGGGGTGGTTTTCGATGATTTCTTCTATACTTACTATTTTTAGTAAGTTAGTTTCGGGCACTAGTAGGGTCAATTGCCAACATTTCTATTTTTAGCTATGTCAGTGGAGGCATTTAATGTCAGTATCCAAATATTTGATATAGCCCAGTATTTTAGTTTAAATAACGATACTTTATAAACAAATTAAATATTTAACTTTACTTTTTGAAGGGGCTTTTTGGGAGACATAAGTAGATGTTTTAAATTTATTGAAGTGCCTTTTGATGTTGGACAACAATATGGGAGGTATAAGGGGACATTTAAAATTTAAATTAAAGTGCATTTAGTGCCAACTTGGGTTTGGGTTTTGGAGGAGGAAATAAAGAGAAGTTTTGGAGCTCATTCTTTCTTATGCTTGACTGGATATTTTGGTATTCTTCTTTGCTGGAGGAGCTGGTTCTTCTTCAAGGTTTGTGAGGATGAAATCCTTTACCGGCAATATTCTCCACATTGTTGAAAGACACAATCTAGAGGATTTCTTGGTGATTTCATACAAGGATCACAGTTGGATTTCATTGTTTATTCCATCTCAGTTTTGGAGTACAAGATATTCATTGCTGATTTAAGAATGATAGATTGGAAGACTTTGGAGAGTTTATTGCTGATTGTTCTTCCTCCTTTGTTGGCTGTACTACTCTCCTTGCTGGCCATACCTGTCTAGGGGGGCGTGAGACTCATTCCTTGCTGGGTACTAGGGTTTGGAGGAAGTTTATTGCTGTTTTGAGGGCGTTTAGGCTTGGAGAACAGATTTACATCATTTTTAAGCAGCTATACTCAGTCCTAGAGTTTTGGCATCCATTTCTGGGAGCTTACGGGAGCTGGTTGCAAGCACAAACAATTATCAAAGTCAATCAATTTTTTTGGGTATATTTGAAATAGATATATAATGCTATTTGATGATCTGGGTTGCTCTTACATTTGAAGACATTTGTATTTTCAGATCAGAAATAAAATTTGAAATTTTCAACTATATGGATTCGTGAATATTGTCATATTTCTGAGTTATTTATTTTCTGCAAGTTACTTTATTATCTGCACTTTATTTGTCATCTCAAAACCATTGCAAAAACAAACCAAAAAAAAAAAAAAAACACAAGGAAAGCTAGGGTAGCATACTACAGTGACTTGAAAATCTGGAAATACAATTGTGGAAGGGAGGATGGCATGTTTCTTGTAATTCCTGAAATGAGTCTTGTTAGACTCATTTAATTGCCATATGATTTCCAAGAAGGAAATTCTATCCGGGACAATTCTGGGGAGCACATGTGGTGCAACTGGGGAACCATATACCCTAATAACCATTGCATCAGAGTAGAAGAACTAGCCACCCCAATTATGCTTGATTCCTGCCTCTAGGAGAAGATCCTTAGGCCTCAACAACCTTCTTACTTCCTTTGAAGGTCTCCAATCCACAAGCTGACCAAAGTTCCTAAGAACTTCCCTAACAAAATATTCCTCAAAGACTAGATAATTGGACTTATCACAGTCTTTATCCCAAATGTAGGTCCATTCTTGCACTGGTAATAGTCTTTTTTGTGTATCAAGGGCCCTTATCTGCATGTGGTTGGACCAAATATTCTTTTCTCTAAACAAAATGATATGACACAACAAAGAGTAGCATTTAATGTGCACTATACTACTGTCCTTAATACAACTCAAACCTCTGTGAATCTCATCAATACAATATCCTGCATAATCATAGGGCTTATTAACATCCCTGCTTTGAACATCCACAACCAACACCATCAAATTCACTGGCATCTGAGGTCTGCAATCCAAGACCAATACTTGACAAAAGGAAAGTATGTTATAAAATAATCTTCAAATATATCGTAACTAAATGGTTCCAATTCTCCATTGGAAAATCTTCTTAATTCCCTGTTCTGCTGTCTTGGCTTAACACTTGGTAACCATTTCACCTTATAACTATCCCTATGCCTTTGGTATTCTCTAGCCAATCCACCCAAATCTATTGGAAAATGAGCATTAGGGTCCAAATTGAAAACCTTGCAAATGTAAGTTTTGTCCAGATCCATCAGAAATTTCCCATCATTGGTAAACAATGCCCTCTTCTTAGGGTTATAAGCTTGTGCAATTCCTTTGATCAAGTCCACATTTATGAAGAAATTCGGTACCACCAATCTCCCAAGCCCTAGTCTCCAGATATTGTAAATAGGCCTATCAGCTAGGCACTTCCTAAAAGCATGTTTGAATAAAGCATACCCCTAAATTGGGATAATATAATCCCTACAATTTTCATTCTTGTCTAGAATTTTTTCCTCTAGAATCCCTGAACCTTGTGACATTTTGGGCCTCTTGGATGACCCGAGCAGCTGAGCCATAATGTCATTGTCCAATCCTCTATTTACACCTCTTGATGTCTTGACCATGGCTACCTTCCTAGAGTTCTAGTGTTTACAAACTAGGGCTTTTAAAATTTTAAAAATTTGGAGAAGATTTCTTTAAAATTTTAAGCAATTCACTACATTCAATAAACCTAATTCACCTTCTGATTCTAGCAAATGAGAAAACTTTTCCCTTTTATACCAAAATGTGTAGAGATAGTTTGAATTTACTTACTACTTTTCGCTCTTTGTAAACCCTATAAATGTCATAGAAACCCTCGTTCGCCTGGAAATTCACAACAATTTTGCTCTGCAACCTTCGCTTTGTTCCTTGAATGATGGAAATGGATGTAATTAAGCTAGTACCATTGGGAATTCCGTAGATACAGAGCAAATCCACCATTAATGTATTCACATGCTTGAATGCCTGATTGGTGATAGCCGTTCTCCAATTTTTGAATGTGGACCGTCAATTTGATGGAAACCAATGGTAGTCGTGAAGATTTGAAATTCTTTCTGCAAAGAGAAGGACCCTTTTCCTTTATGTTGACATGGAACATGTGTTAGCGTTTTGGGGACTCGCAGGAACAAAATGGAAACTTTATAAGCTTCCTTGACAATGCTTTCTTCCATGAAATAATAAGAACATACAAAGATGGGACACGTGAAATTTCAGGAGTTCGAGGAGACAAAATTAACAAAACATGATCTCACGAAGGCTTATTCTAGCGCGAAAAAAGGAATGCTTGCGGCTAATGTGACATGGTGACAACTCAACTTAAAATTATGAATGATGCTTTTGGGGGCTTGTGGAAAGATCTTATCAATACTAAAAGCTTCCATGAAGGTTATAACTTGCACGACTTAACTACAAGCCAACACTTGGCATTGACTAGGATGAAGGTGGGACCATCTGACGGGCTCTTCTTTGGGCAACTTAAAGACTCTTAATAGCATGTGCACAAAATGAACAGCCTAAGTCATTAGAAAAAGAGGGGCCAATAAACACATGATTAAAAGGACATTGTTAAGCAACTTAAGTGATTGGGAGCCAAAGAGGTAGGTTACCAACTAAAGAAAGTGCAGGAGCACAAAAATTATGATTTGATTGGTTGAAGACCCATACAAGGCAGCAATAATGTGAAGTAGAGATTCATTTTGCAAGTTCGTGGTAGAAAAAAAGTAAAATGAAAAGCATTCACGAATTGAAGAGACTGCGCGAAATGATGGCACCTATAAAGTGGGACCTATAGAGTCCCTACTAATGTCTAGTAAACTTGGTGACCATCATACAATTTAGAGGGGAAATCTAATTGAACAGTCCACTTGAACCTTTGGAAGGACCTTCATTGAATTATCAACCAGGGCTAGTAAGCTTGTGATGGTACTGGCACTGTATGTGCTATCAAAGACTCAAGACTACCTAATCATCCTAGCATAGGTGTTACACTTGCTAAGAAATCATTAAAATGCATAACAATGAAAGAAGTAATGCTGATGCTATTTCTATAGGTACCTACAGTATAAGACTACGATTAATTCATTGTCAAGAAATGAATGCTAGCATTTAACTGATACTGTTAACTAAACCTACACTTCGAAGTACAACAAGCTTAAGCAAACTAAGGCATAAATGTGAAATAAGAATTATTCATGAATCCATTTACAACTTTAACACAAGGAATCTAATTAACACAACATGCATTTATGAAATAGCTACTATAACAGAAGTAATTGTACAAAAAATGAAGTGAGGGACAGTTACCTTGGGTGGCCATTGCTCAAGTGAGTGTCTCCACTGATCTAACCCAAATCTAGCTTCTTAGATTAACGCAATCATAATAACTCAAAACCATTCATTGCACAACTTTAGAATATCACATAAAATTCTATTGGAATGTCTTATTCATGAAATCATGATTAAGCAATAAACATTTTCTGTGTAAGAACTACAACTAACTTAAATTATCTGGTAGCTATATCTGCTATTGAATAATTAACTAACTCCTAATGCCTCAACCACTGAGCCCTATATATAGGCATGGAGGAGTTTATTAAAACAAGGACTCTAAACTAAAATCATAAATCACCACTCTCTATATATCAGAGCGTGATAAAGACTAAGCAATCTATAACTAAAAACGGAAGAAGAGTCCAAGTAGAACTGTGACTGTATTGCAATAAGAACTAAAACGTGGACTGTTTGAATTAGTCACATTAGAATCCTAACTGTAACAGTGTTCTTCTCCTTCAACATCTTTATTAAATGTCATAATGATGCACAATCATCTTCATTAAGTGTCTCCATGCTGTAGTTGCTGCGCTCAGCGTATTTTGGAACCTCCCCTGCTTTGCCGTCTGGAAACTCCTTTGGTTGTGGGTTGCACCTTGCAGTTGCTGTGGGCTACAATCTACCTCCTCTAGCTCCTTGGCTGCAAAGAGTTAGTTCATAAAACATATCCACAATACTAACAACCATAGCTAAGCACATATATCCATTACAATTCAAACATATTCACACATTAATTATGCAATAACCATCACATCATAACCATATTTCCATATGCTTTAAATCAGGTTCAAGGTTGCATAATAAGCATAAAAGATAGTATAGTGTAGGAAAATGTATAAGATAAGTGTCTGAGAATGTCTATAAGCTTGCGTAAAAACATCAGAAAACTATCTAATGACTAGACTCATCATTCCCACCAACTTCCCATTTGCTTGTCCTCAAGCAAATCAACTAGGACTAAAGGTTGTAGCGCAAAGTGATTTCCCTAAGATCTGTGATAGCATCCAATCCTTTAACCTGTTTCTTATAAAATCCTCTATAGCATGCAAGTCTGTTCATCCTAATAATCTCAACTTTCTCACATTGCTCATTCTTCTCCCCTATCTAGTGTGGTACCGAGTATAGAAGCATTGGTGGTTGGAATGTGAGTGAATGCTTGTTGATGAGTGTTTTGTGACACACCAAACACCTTAGAATAAAGAAAAGAATGCCCAAGGGCAGCTTTATCCTCTCTTGAAAAATTACCTCTTATGCTAAGATTGCCAGAAAGGTCATACGGTAATTCCAATGTTCCGGTTTGGGGGATGGACAAGCTCAATGGATGATGTGATATGCTGGTTTCACAAAGGGACCTTAAAATGATGAACTCACTCAAAGTAGGGAGTTGGATCGATGTAACGTTGAACGCTCTTATGTTTTTTGGAATTTTCGGTTTAGGACAAAAATAAATAAAAGGGAATGGGGGTAAAGGAACTAGATTTACGCAGAACTAAACCTATGAACTTCGGAGACAAATGCTGGATAATGGAATTTAAACCAATCTTTGCTTCGCCAAGCACGGCACTACAACTAGACAAAGACGGTGCAATCTTCAAGGGTTTACGAAAGATATCCTATTACACTATATCACCATCAATTCGACCAATGCATATAGATAATAGAACTCAAATTAAGCAATTTTAATGTTCAGACTAACCTTACACATCAAATTGAAAATCATCCAATTGAAAAAGGTATGAACTAATTCCACTTTTCCAACACTATCAATCTTTCATTCATCTAAAATACTTGAAAACAAATTTACTCTATTTTGAAGAAATCAATGAAACCATGCGGGCTCATAGAAATAATAAATGCTCAACTCTGAATCCACTTATTATTTAAACAGCAATATTGCAACAATCTCATCAGTCTCTCCCTGAATAAATGAAATGAATGGGGTTTATATAGGCACCCCAATTACAAAGCAATGGCCAAGATTAAATTTGAAATCAACGGCCAAGATCAAATTTGACCAACCCTAACCCTAAAAGCATAACAAACTCAAAGACACGTGGCACAAGCAGAATACGCCATTTGGAGCATGGCAAATGATGACACCTTGCACTTCATTCGAGCAGGTGGGAATCCAGAATGCAATTCCCTTTGGATCGCTCCCTAGCTGCAAATGCAAGAAATTTGGCTAACACAGAATCAAGTTCCTCCATCGAGATACTCGGCACAGAATCCAGTTGCACTCCAATCACGTCCAAGGTCTCCAGGCACTGAGTAAAAGTTCCTTCCCATCTAGCCTCCTGCTTCTGAAAGTTCTCCATGAAGGTCAAAAGGGAAGACATATCATCAAGCTGATTCTCTGTAATAATCTGCATTTCCTTGAAGTAAATGCTCACCACACTTTTCTTCAATCCTTCTAAATCTAAGCCATTCGTATCATGATGTTCTTGTCCTGTCAATCCTTCAAGAGAAGTGAGGATTTTGAACTGAATTTTCTCAATCTTGTTCCGTATAGCAGCACATTCTTCCTTCATTCCATCATATGTCTTCTTTTTGGCCAATAAGGAATAATACCACCCGCTGAAATCGTACGAGGCTCCCTCTTCGACAACACCTTCCTGGATCAAAATTTGCAAGGAGACTTCTTTTAGAACCCTCAAACGAGGTATCACTTTGTCCTGTACATACTCGAAATCTTCCCAATGGTCCTCAACTTGACTAACTTCAGTTATCAGCAATGCAGATCTGTCATAAGTTTGGGCGCACTTCTCCAAGAATTGCTCCATTTGTTTTGAAATATTGGTCACCCAACTCTTGGTAGCTTGACTCGTAATCCTCATAGCCTCAAGGACATCAACGGACTCCGGAGTAAGAGATGACGGTGGAATAAAGGCTGCATTTTCCTGACGCAAAGGGGCTGTTAGCTGCTGAATGAACTCTATCAGCCTTAGATTTTCTAACTCCAACCTTTCCTTCTTCTCTTCTGTTTTATCAAACTTCTCCCTGATGGCTTTGGAAGTGTCTGCCAACTCATGGAAATCCTGATCTATTGTCGTTGGGCCAATGTCCAACGTTGTAACTTCATAATCCATAGGAGCAATCTGATCTCTTGGCTTATCAATCTTCGGGACTGCCACCTGTAAGATCCTGGATCCTGTATCATTCCTGGTAATCTGAGAATACTTCTTAGGCTTTTTAGGCGTTTTAGCCTTGCCAATTCTTTCTAGGAAGTCCTGTATGCTCTCAACTGGTTGAACTTCATCCAGTGGTCTGGACTTCTTCTTCAAACTTTCAGTTAGCCAATCCGGGATTGTGGATAATTCCATTCCATCTTCTAACTGAACATCATCATTAATTCCTTTAAGAGCAGAAATTACCTCATCTCCTAGTTCTTCACTGTTCTCAAGGATCTCAGTATCTCCTGCACCTTCAATCATCAAAGTATCATCTCCTTCCAAACACTCCGTGGAGGCTTGATTTTGGAAAGAATCTACCTGTTCTAACTCTTGAAACTGAAATTCTTGCTCATAGCTTGGCTCGATATCAACAATGGATACATTTTCAACTGACAAGGTCCTCGAAGATGAGGGATTTTCAGTCACCTTCTGCTTCTTACTTTCCAATTCCTCATTAGCTGACTCCTTTTCCTCTAGTTGAAGGTTTCCACTTACTACCTTCCTCTTGCTAGGATATGGAGATTCATCCGGATTTTCGCCAATTGCTTCCTCCTGGCCATCCTTATTGTTCAATGTGGCGTAAGTAAGAGAAACTCCTTCCTTCCTCAACTTGCTGATCTGACCATCGACCCATTCCCTTGAGTAAGCAAAAATGTCCTTCATCAATGTGTTCGCATCGGTCAACTCGGGTTGTGTCCAGTTAGGCAATAAAATAGGCTTATCTTTTTCTTGTTCAAATTGAGGATGGATGTAGTCCCCGTCGTCTTTCACTTGGTCAGGTATAGGGAACAAGTCGCACCTTTTCACAAGTTCAACTGGAATTCTTGACCAAGCCTTCTTCCTTACTCCATACTCGTCCATCAGGTTAGACCAGTAATCTTCAATCTGCATAACATGAAGGGACTTCTTCCCATGTATTCTCAGGTATGGGTCATAATCGGACCTTGGATTATAGGTGCTGAATTTGTAAAATTGCAACTCTACCCCTGCTGTTTTAGCTGACTGTAACGAAGGACAGACTTCTAGCATTTTTCCAATTGCAACCGGAAAATCCACTCTTTGTTTGTTCTTCTTCGCCTGAATGGAGTCTACGCATGCTAGTTGCCTTGCTACCTCAAGCATAACAATTTTGTCCGTTGGGTATCGAGGAAGTCGGTACGGAGCATCAGAGAATCCATGAATTCTTATGTAAGTAAATGTCGGAAACTGGATAAACCAAGACCCGAACTTGTCAAGCATTGCCATAGCTTCTTTAGATAGCCTTCTCTGTACTGTTCCTTGAAGAACTCGTGTGATGTACATAAGGAAGGCATCATTTGTTATCTTGAAATTGTCCCTGTAATGTAGCTGGAGCTGCGGGTAACATTCATATGATTTGAGTTGATCCTTCCGAAGTCCCACTTCGCCTTTACAAATCAGTCCTCTGTACTTAGTGAATCTTGCCAGAATGTAAACCACATAAGAACTCATGTAAAAGGTTTTAGTTTTTTCAAGGTTTCTCAACTGGAAATCGATGTTATCACTTATTAACTTGGCCCAATTTATAGCCTCCATTCCCAATACGATTTCCTCCACGTATGAAAACATCCACACCTCAAAGAAGGCTCCCTGAGAAGTTCCCATAACTCTGTTCAGCATGTGAATCATATCACTATATTCTATCTTAAAATCTGTGCAAATTAGTCTCTTTGGCAACTTGGAACGATGCCTTTTGGGTTCTTTAATCCAGTTGGAATTGATGATGTCCAAACAAGATTCCTTGGCTTGATCGAACATGGCCTGTGATTCTTGCTGAGTCTTGTTCAACATTTTCCGGCGATGGGGAATACCAAATACCTCCCTGACTGAATCCTCTGTGAAATAGGCCAAGGTGATTCCATTGGGCGTTTTAATTGATCTTGTTTGAGGATTGTACCTTCTGGCGCATTCAACCATTAACTCACTGCATTGAACTGCGGGCGGAAATCCTGCTGCTTGATGAAGTCCAGACTTAACAATATTTGAGGCGATAGGTGTAGGCATTTCGTTTCCTGTGCCAAACATCCTTCTCTTGTGCTGAATCGCATTAAATTGTTCAAAATTTGTATCTGTCACTTTTCTCCACTTCGAGGACAACTGGGATTCTGGATAAAATTCCTTCAGGACTTCCTTGACTTGAGCCTTTCTGACTCCACCTCCCACATTCTTTGGAGAAGACATTACGCCTGTAAGAAACTCGAAGTTAGAGAATTTTTTAATAAATTTGCAAAAAGGCGATTTCTTAGCTGGAGAAATTTTTTTAAAAAAATGATTAAAAATCCAGAACTTGATTAAAGGATGCATAAAGAATAAATTCTTAAATGAAATCGATTTTCCTTCATTATTTTCAAAAGCATTCATGGAATTTTAAATAATCTTCTGGATTTTTAAAGGTTTATATTGAAGTTCTCTCCAATCTTTAATGAAAAAAAATCCAATTCCCTTCTCAAAATCGCCAAAGATAACCTGCAGTTGTTTGAAGAAAATCCAGAAAGGAGGAGAAAAATTCAATTCAGTGTTCTGGAACTCAATAAAAAATCCACTTGCAGCTGAAAAAGACGTCTTTTCTTGGGAGAGCTCTGCCTGTGAAGAAAGTCGACTTTGTAAATAATAAAATAATGAGCTCAGTAGATTGTCTTTTATAATAAAAACCTTCCCAAATTGTTTTAGGTCGATTTCTTTCTCTCATTGGTTGTATTTTGCTTTAAAAACGAAAAAGCAATCTTATCCATATCTTTGACTTTTCAAACAAGGCGTCCCTTTTGGCTTGGTGAAAGAAAACTTAAGTTTTTCTTTATTTTTTTTGCCTTTAGCAAAATTCGACCTTCAACTGGACTTCTTGACTTTTCAACTGGAATTTTAACTTCTCAAAGTGACTTTGCCTTAGAAAAAATTCGATTCTACCTTGAGAAAATTCGACTTCCAACTGGATTTTTCACTTCCCAACTGGAATTTTCACTCCACTCAATTTCCTGAAGTCCAGTTCAATAATTTTGATGCCTTAGTCGATTTCTTACTTTGTCCAACTGGAATTTTCACTTCGTCCAACTGGATTTTCCCTTTGATCACTGGATTTTCGAACTGGATTTTCTAAAGTTTCAACTGGACTTTTAACTTCTCAAGGGCGTACCTCTTCCAGACTTAGGCGAATTTCACCATGAACTGCCTGCTTTTTAGTTGATTTTTCAGTGATTTTCTCATGATGGCGCGATTTTATCCAGTTGATTTTTTGACTTTGCATGCGCCTTTTCTCTGCTTTTCTCATCTTGCATGCGCCTTTCTCTGCTTTGCATGCGCTTTTTCTCTGCTTTTCTCATGATTTTTCGATTTTTTGCTTGCTTTTTAGTTCCAAAAATAGAAACTTTTGACTCAAATGCTAATGACACCCTGTACTTTCTAAAAATAGAAAAAAGCAAAAAGCAACTTTCTAAAAATAGTAAATTCCAGATTGGGCCAGAAATGCCAAAAACGAAAAAAGCAAAAAAAGCAAAAAGCAGAATCCCTAAAAAATAGGAAGTGTCAGAATTGGGCGAAAGCACAGGCGATCCTCGCCTGCGAGGCCTTCTAAGCACTTCCATGACGTTTACGTTCAGTTTCGGGCTAAAACTCCCAACTTGGCTCGGATGATGACTCCAGACCTTGACATGAAATTCCCAGATATCAGAGACTATGAGATTGCTACCCAACGCAAAACCCTAAGAGCAAACCAGTGAGGGTCCCCATTTGCAATGGGGCGATGTGTGAAAAAGGTCACAACAGAGCATCCCTAGTTTCAATTACACCCTTCTTTTGGTGGCCAAATCCTCCTATATGAGTCTTGTATGATTCACTCGTTCTTGGTTGACTTCCCGAATGCCGCACTTGTGATTTGGCAATTCGTGAGGGTGTTACACCAACACCCAAACCTTTGAATGGCCCGTTAGCAACTCAAATCGGATGATGGTGTGTGAATGAGCCGGCCAGAGCCAGAGGCTTGGCCTGGTCGCTTAATATTGAGCGCCTAATAGCAATGATCTCTTGCTCCCAACTTGAATAGAGTAAATGTAATGCTAACTGCGGAATAAGCAAGGAAGGAAATTCATGAAAAGTCAGAGTGAGGTTTTCATCCCACTTGGTCAACTGTCAGGAGACTATGTCCTTGAAGCCTGGAAGCTACGCTCCACTTCAATTTGTGATTTCTAGATGCCTTCGAAATGACAAGCTCGGATTTAGCGAAGATTGCCACCACCTTCCCAAAAGGGTCGGCCAAACAATTTATTTAAATTTAAATATTATTTTTAATAATTCAAATTTCTATTATTAAGATTAATATTATTTATTATTTTAAATTCAAATTTCACTTCAGTGTTGATAAACACTATTTCCCGTCGGAAAGAAATTAGGGCTCAATCGGGGACATGATAGTCCTCCTTGCTTAGATGTTGCTTGCCCTCAAGCAATTGTAGACCTATGTCCGCGCATGTCAAGTTGATCAACAAGTGACAAAAGATATGATCCTGGAGGCATGGCCACTTGCACCGAGTCTTTCGATGCTCCACTTTGATATTAACCCCATCAAGTCCATCATCATGATCCCAATGGATGAATGCATCAAACATATTGATACCTAAATCCCAACTCATCACACTAACATAGCCAGCAACTATAAAGTGGCGGGTGTATCTTGAAAAGCTATCATCATCAGCTAATTCCTTGACTCCAAAAGGTCTCCCATGGATGTGAAAAACTCCCCTAATGACAACGAGTGATAGTGCCTCATCATTATGCCAAAAGGGATGTTTCTTACTCCTCCAAATCACCAAAGCAATCACGGTCCTCCAAGTACCTGCTATGACATCCACATACAACAATGTAGGACGGGCATCTCTTATCAAAGCATAAGGCAGAGGCCATACATCATAGCTTAGTTGAGACACATTTATTTGCAACCCAAAGTCTTGTATTATGACAATATCCTCATACCCAGGTTTATAGACCAGTTGAGACTCCATTCCTCCATGTGTGCTCCAATCAAAAGCAAATGCGTGCATGATGTGTGCCATAAGTCCCTGAAGTAGGGTAGTCTCATGCTCCACCAAGGAGTCTTCAATATGATGGGGTTGTACCTTGTCACGAGTAAACTCCTCAAGTGTTCCATAAAGAGTCAATGACCAACCCAAATCTGCTCCACCCTTATCCCATTCACACATGAAGGCATAATACCAGTGGCTGGTCCACTAAGTGTGTGCTCCATCACACCATGTATGTGGTGAACCTTCGAATGACTCCCCCAAAGAGGTGACACCAAATCCACATAAAGCAAGATATGTGAACAAACAAGGAATTCTGATTCATACCTCAGATCTGATTGCTTCACTTGCTTGGCTGCCATACAAGGCTCCTTCTTCATGGTCCACCTGCCTCGTATCTCCTTTGCCTCCTTCATGCTAGGGCCTATCAAATCTTCATCTTTGACTCCTAAGGTAATGTTGATCATAGGAGGAGTCTTCCCTCTTTGATTGTCATGTGTAAGTGCCACCAATATCTGATTACGCAAGAATGAGGGATTGTTGCACCAAATCAGAAATTTAGAACTGCTGACATGCCCTTTTATAGAGCCTTCAATCACTTCCTTGCATATTTTTTCATACTCTCCAACATGTGTTGACCCACTACAAGTTTCCTCATGAGAATTATGACCCTCAATGCTGATTCCTTTGGCTGTCATAACATGATATAGTGAAGATATGAGTCTGCTGTCAGCTCATACATCATGCTCATGCATGGGATTCACCTTGATCTCAATCATCTCCCCCTTCACAAGGGAATGGTTACCAATAAGTGCTGGTCCATGAGGTGTCTCCAAGTGCAAGTCGTGTGTTACAAACTCAGTCCTATGGCTGCAAACAATGTATCCATGGAATCCTTCAAGACCTTCCATCGTGTCTTCAATCTTTGCCCCTTTCTTGTTACCATGTCTTTCATTGGATGTGGCTGCCACAAAAGTTTGAAATTCTGCTAAGAGTGATGAAGAGTGCGCTAAGCTCCACTTCCCTCAATGCTCACCCATATGCTCTTCCGATTCTCGAGAAGCCCTTTGAGTGCTTACCCGGAAATCCATAGTGCTCTCCATTTCATCTTCCTTTCGTTTCTAGGCACCGACATAAATCTTGTTGAGTGCGAGGAGATGATTCATGTCCGCAAGTAGGTGTAGGAAGGTTGACTTCACTACCGCCAGATTCTCTTGGAGTCTGTGCAAATCATCAAGAGAATATCTCCATTGATTCCTTCCAGGGCCTTCCAACACAAATCTGCCATCCTTTTATGAATGTCATCAAAGTGAGTCAGGGCTGCCATGATCTGACTATCATTCATCCTCAATTGTCTCTCCAACGTGTGTGGCTTATGGGTCAGAAGACTTCCGTGCAGTATTTCTGATTTATCTTCTACATCACTATCATAAATTTGATCAGTCATTTCTGATTTATATTCACCACCAGGTTTCCCAAAATCAGCTACCTCTGTGACATCTTTCCAACACAGTTCATGTCTTGATGCTGGGTCAACCTTGAGTTCCATCAAGGCATCATCATCATAATGTTGAGTTGAATCATCATCATAGGAGTAGGGCGCATGCACAATCATAAAGTGATCCCTCAATTCAACTTTATCCCAATTACTTGGCTCCATATATGACAAGATTTTTGTATTGCTTTCATATACATAAACCTCACCACTATCCAAGTTACCCAAATTACATTTTGACCCCTTCCCAGCAAGACATAGGGTGGGTGGAGCGAGGCTAGGCTCACCCAAAGGAACACTAGTAGAACTCATACCTCCATATAGTTGATCCATCAGTGCTAGTTTGGTGAAATTCGGATCAGCATTTCCTTCAATCTCGTGGTTGCCATGAAGACTTACGTGTTCTCCAATAGTGAGTGCCATAGTTGATCCATGCTTGTCCTCAATGACCATTCCAAAAGATGCATCACCTCCATGCAGCTGATCATTGGGGGTTAACACTTGGATCACTTCCTCAAACCCTTGTTCACTTTCCCTCTTAGGGTGGAATTCTTCCCTATGTGTTTCAGCTTGGGGATCTTTCCAAATATCTTCTTTTTGTGGGACCTCTTTTTTTTGCTCATCATCATATGCATGGGCAACATTTGTCTCGAATATATCCAAACCATGATGCAAAGGCAATGGAAGAATATCAATTGAAACCATAGCTCCTTGAGATGGACTCAACATGATTGGTTTGGTGTCTTCTTTAGTCTTCACATCCTCCTCGAAACCTTGATTCTTGCAATCAACCAAATCCTCTTTGTCTTGGGCCTCCAAACATTCCTTTGAAGTACCATCAAGTAATTCTTGTATCTCCACAAGGCAAGATTCTTCCTCGTCCTTATGATACCCTTCTATCTCATGCTTGTGTGTGGATGAAGAACTATTGCTCAAAATCACAACCTCAGAATCATCATACCTCCTTATAGTGTCCTCTTGTACCTCCTTTTGTGATTGTGGCTTTGATGTGTCCTTCATTGTTATAGTTTCCTTCATCTTGGGTACTTCTTGTTTCAAGACTCATGCTTCTGGCTCTGGCCCTTTAATCTCTTCCTTGGCAGCTTTTGAATCTTCCTCTTCTTTCTTCTTTTGCCTTATGTAGTCATAAAGCCCTTTTTTGTAGGAGTAGTGGGACTCGTGTGCTCTCAAGTACCTGTCGAGGGGAATACAAGCCTTTGCATCATTTGGCAGGCTTTGGTATTCGTTCAAAATTTCGGATGCCTCAATCTCATACTGCTCTTGAACAAGATCTAATGTCCTTATCAGCATTGCTAGGCCTTGATTTGTTGCTAGTTATTGTAGCAGTGAGGGTCTACATCAATTGCATGAACGCCCGATTTAATTGATCCTGCTTCTCTAAGAAAGATTTGATTTTGTTATTTTGCTCCTTCATCTTCTTTTTATCGCTGCCTTCCCCTATCGTTGCTCCCATTTGCTTGCTTGCATAAATTCCCTCAGGTTAGCAGGACTTGAGGCTCTGATACCACTGTAAGAGGCCTGATCCCGAATACGGCAGAAATCTATGGTCTTTACTCAACAAAATGAAAACTTTAGTATGCTACAAACTCAAGCCAATGATACTAGATCAAAGGTGTTAATCACACCAATACACTGTAAAGAGCCAAGCCCAATCTTCACTCAAACGGTAACTGAAGCTGGAGCATTGCATAATGATCTCAAGCAATAGACATCACATAGACAATTTGAAATATAGGAGAAACACATAACAACAAACTCAAAATTATAATCCACCAATCATCAACTGTACGAAAAATATAAATACTCAGTTTCAATCGTTCATCTGCAGTGTACAGTATACAAAGACTTAGAGAGAGATTATCACGCATCTATAGCCTAGTAGTTTGCGTGCCTCTCCCATGTTCGGACGATGTAATCTAGCTCTACGTAAACAATGATCTTCAAATTTCACGCGGAATCAATCCTTGTAGTTTAGTTCATCGGCCGAAAGCTTTACACAGCAATGACATTAATCCTGAATGAGATTGCCTTCATACTGCACTTAACAGACTTGAGGTGATTATGATGATCGTCCCAAGCCTTTGCACAATTCCGCCAGTGTACTTGATCATGAGATTTGGCTAACACTCTTGGGCACGCTAATGAGGGACAGGAACGCACGATACATAACCTAGAAGATGTTGGTTGCTAAATATAGAGGAGTCGTTCTTGTCTTCAATGAATAGATACTCATGTGATAAGTCACGCTCGTCAAAGCTCCCAGAATGAAGATTGACGCATGATATCCCTAAGCCAATCGCCATCCTAGTAGTGGCATTGATCCTCCTATATGAGTCCCGAATGATTCACCTGTTCCTGGTTGGCTTCTCAGATGCCGCACTTGCGATTTGGCAATTCGTGAGGGTGTTACACCAGCGCCCAAACCTTTGAATGGCCTGTTAGCAACCTAGATTGGATGATGGCGTGTGAATGAGCCGGCTAGAGCCAGAGGCTTGGCCTAGTCGCTTAATATCGAGCGCCCAACAACAATGATCGCTTGCTCCCAACCTGAACAAAGTAAATGTAATGTTAACTGCAGAATAAGCAAGGAAGGAAATTCACGAAAAGCAATAGTGAGGTTTTCGTCCCACTTGGTCGACTGTCCGGAGACTACGTCCCTGAAGCCTGGAAGCTACGCTCCACTTCAATTCGTGATTTCCAGATGCCTTCGAAATGACTCAAGCTCAGATTTATAGAAGATCACCACTGCCTTCCCTAAAGGGTCAACCAAACAATTTATTTAAATTTAAATATTATTTTTAATAATTCAAATTTTTATTATTAATATTAATATTATTATTTATTATTTAAAATTCAAATTTCACTTCAGTGTTGATAAACACTATTTCCCGTCGGAAAGAAATTAGGGTTCAGTCGGGGACATAACAGAGACCGCATTTCTTTTAGCCATTTTTCCAAACAGTTCACTGCCTTGTCTCTGCTATTGCTTACTATTATGCTTTCATAGACAAGGTAGTGAACTGTTTCAAAAAATACCTCAAACAAATGTGCTCTCATGGAATGCCATGACAAAAAAATACAATTGGCAGCTGCAATTATCACTCTACAATGAAGAAATTAATATATTTCAGAATAGTACTTGGTTGTGCAGGTGGAGTTCCCTATAGTTGTGGGTATAGTTATTACCCATGCAATGCGAAGTAACTGTATAACTACTTTTAGGTTGACTATGTAAAAAAACTATATTGTAATTTAAATTGTCATCTATCTATGAGCATCTGCTTATTAGTTATGCAATGTGAAGTAACGCTTTTGGTTTGAAAGATGTACAATGCAATGAAATGGAAAACACTAGGCTTTTATAAAATTGCAACCCGCATCACAACATACCCAAACCCTCGTGGTTTTTAAGCCTGTATATGTACGTGTGCATTACAAGTAGCAAGAACACCAATTTCTTTACATTATCGCCAATAATGAGTAAACTTGTTGAAAGTGGTGAAACACAGAGTGTTAATGCTTCTTGGAAAACAATGGGTGCTTATAAACAGTGTCTTTCATTACATTCCTAAGGTCTAAATAACAAAACCTTTTTATGACATTCATATTCTTTTGTAAAATTCTAAGATGCAAAGCACTGGGTTTTACAAAACCCGCAACCCACTTAAAGTTTCAAAACAATTTACAAACAAAAACCCTCATAATGTGTTAAACCCCTTTACAACTAACAACCCAAATGATTAGAAACCCCTCAACTCACTTTTTTTAGTCTCCCCTCACTCTCCAACCTTTCACTTGCAACTCCACTCTCCAACCTTTCACTTTCAACCTACAAAATTAAAGAGTAGAATACATAGAGTGTTAAAGGTTGTTTATAAGACGGTTTGCATTTCATTACATTCCTACGGTTTTAATAACAAAATCTTTTGAAGACATTCATACTATTTTCTAAGATTCTAGGTTCTCAAAATATTGAGAAACTTGCAACCCATAACAACGCCGCATCTATATACATACAAAAATGCATGAAACCATACATAAAAACATACACCATTACATACAATCGGTTAGAAACCCCTCACCTCAAGTCGGTTGGTCATCTCCCCCGCCTGCAATGCGCCCTTGCTCTCCAACGTTTCAATTTCAACTTGTAGAATGCGAAAACCCAGAACACGTGTTTTCCAAGAATAGTACTCGTTACAATTTAAACCGCATGTCTTAATCACATCACCGCCCTTCTCGCCGCTTGCGCATAACGGATAGCTTCTCGCACAAGGCAAAAAAGCATCAGCATAATTTGGCGACGGGACACCTCCTTGCTTTCCTTGCCGTGACGTTTCCTTCCATTGCCTGTTCCGTCACTTGTATCATCCGTCTAGTGGGCCCTGCACTATGCTGTCTCTTCATGTTATTAATGTTACCATGTATGTTGTTATGTATGTTTTCATGCGTTTTTCTATGTACATAGGTGCATTTTGTCTAGGAGTTAGTAGGCTCCATTTGCATACACACATACACATGGTCGGCCAAAAGATAGGTGTATGAAACCCTTAATAGTTGAGTATATGTGAAACCCTTAATAGTTGAGTATATGATACCCTCAAATGCTAAAATGATATATATATATATATATATATGGCAGAGACATAAATTGGTGTTTCATATAGCCTTTTTCATTTACATTTAAATGAATTAGATGTATGGTTTAGTTGTTCTTCAATTACAGTAACTTTTACATGTATGATAATGTTGTTTCTATTTATATCATAATGTCGTTTGAAGTTATATATAAATATCATAATGTTGTTTCAGAAAGGGTTCTAAATATTTGTATCATAATGCTGTTTCAAGTTATATATAACCACTTAACTGACTATATATATATATATTCCATTGTCAAGTTAAGGGTTGAATGCCAGTTATATATATCCTTGATGTGAACATAAAGGTATATCTTAATGTGAATGTAAAGGGTTAGATATGGTAAGAGTTAGATTTGGGGATATGATAGTATAACATGTATTGCTTGTTTCATTTGACATATTGCCTTGTTCATTTACATTGAAGTGAATTAGATGTATGGTTTGTTTGTTCTACAATTACGGTTACTCTTACATGTAAATTGTTGTTTCATATAGCCTAGTTCATTTACATTTAAATCGATTAGATGTATGGTTTGTTTGTTCTTCAATTACAGTCACTTATACATGTATGAAAATGTTGTTTCAATTTAATATCATAATGCTGTTTCAAGTTATATATAAATATCATAAGGCTGCTTCAGAAAGGGGTATAAATATTTGCATCATAATGCTGTTTCAAGTTATATATAACCCCTTCATTGATTAGATATATATATTCCATGATCAGCTAAGCTAAGGGTTGTATGCCATGCAGAGCGGGATATATCCTTGATGTGATCGTAAATGGTTAAATATGGTAAGAGTTAAAATTGTTGGTATGAATAAGTCTTATACCTAGTTTATTCCTTTACTAGGGACTTAGGGGACTTTGTTCACATGTTAAGTTTACTTAGGATATTATTTGTATCTTCTAGAAGTCTTAGTTGTCTTATCTAGACTTTACACTTTCCTAGGTAGTTATGAGTTAGTTGTCTCATGTGATAGAATTAAGACACTTGTCATGATCTTGTCTTATCCTATCTCTCATCTTTGCCTTTATAAGCAAGGCATCTCTAGCATATTTTGCATTGTATAGTATTGCATTGTATCATATTGCAATCCTTGTTTGGTGGAATAGCATCTTCTAGTGTTGCTTCTCTCTATCTCTTGTAGAGGTTATTTGGTGTTGCAGATTGAAGATCTTGGGTTGATCACTTCAACATGGTATTAGAGCCGTTTGTTAACTGTGCCCGCTAACCGCTAGAGAAGACTGCCGTTTGTGACCACTACCACAGATTGCTAGCAGTTATGAGATAACCACCTGGGTTATTTTGCTCTATAGCCATTGGTCACGTGGGTGACGAGTGGCTAGCCCCCGAGGGCTAAAGTTTTGTGCCTATCTAGTCTTCAAGTTTTGCTCCTGTTTAGTGTTGAAGGTGCCTAAAATAGGCCTTTTTTTCAATTTTTCATAACTTTTCGCCACGACGTCAAATTTTCGAAAATGAGATATCGTTGGAAAGTTGGTTCGACAAACTTCGCAATGGTGCAGGTGATTTTTTTCTAGATTTTGACATTTTTTGCTAATTTTTTCAGCTTGAAGGTACAAGTGCATTTATTGCTTGTCATTAGCATAACTTTTGCAAACGAAGTCGAAATTTGGAAAACTTTTTTATGAAATTGTTCAGAAAATCGCAAAGAATCTGTTTGTAACCTCTATTTTCAGTTTTGGCAAGCTCTTTTTTCTGAAAATTGTAAAAATCACTGTGTTATAAACGGTTGATTTGAGCTTGTCACTTGTAAAAATTGCAAAATTTCTTCATTGTAATTTGCTGGGGGGTTGCAAATTGAGTTTTAATACATTCTGGCAGGGTGAAAAGCCCAATTTAAGTGCCACATTGTTTTCTTTTTTTTGGTGTTCATGGCGGGTTAAGGCAAATTGAACCACTCACTCCACACAATTATTATACATGGAAGCTAAAAATGACTCAATTGTTACAATCTAAGGGTCTATGGCCAATGTCAGATGCATAACAACTTGAATTCACAAGGGATTATGAAAAATTTGTCCATAGAAGTAAATGGATGAAGCAAAAGGGCTCATTGGTTTATATGTATCTGATAACTTCTTGTTTCATATTTCGGAGTGCAAAACACCTAAAAATGTTTGGGATAAACTTGAAGAATTGTATGGTAAAACAAATAATTTCAGAGCCTTGCAACTTCAAGCAGATCTACAATCACTCTCTCCAGATGCATTTCCTTCAATTTAGGATTTCCTTGCACAAATCAAGATGATCCTGTCACAGTTGAAAGGATGTGGACATGATATATCTAGTGATGAATCTATCTTCTTGATTTTGTCTAAGTTAAAGGGCCCTTATCAAGTGTTTTGTTCTACTCTCTATTCTACAATGGATGCCATGGGGAAAGATTACAAAATGCCCTCCTTTGAGTTGTTTTGTGAGCGTCTTACTAGGGAGGAGGCCAAGTTGATTCAGTTGGATGCCCTATCTAGTTTTAAGAATCATGCTTTAATGGCTCAATCATCCAAGGGTAAAGGAAAGAATAAGAAGAAGCCCAAAGTAGAATCATCTTTAGGTAGTGAGAATCTTTCCAAACTGAAACCGAAGAACAATCAGAAGTCCATTCCATCTCCTTCTACCTCTGGAGATTCTCCTTCCAAGTCCAAGAAAAAGAAAGGAGATCCTTGTTCATTTTGTGGCAAAACTGGGCATGATGCAGCTCGTTGTTTTAAGAGATTAGAGGCCTTGGAGGAAGCTATGAAGAAGCACAACATTTTTGTGGCTAAGCCTTCTTCCATGGGCAAAGGTCAAGCTCTTTCAGCATGGGCCATTCATTCATCTTCAGGCAATTGGATTCTTGATTCAGGTGCTTCACATCACATGACCAATTCACGTGATCTTCTTGATTCCATTGTTCATACTTCTACTTCTCAGATTGCAGTTGGGAACTCTTCACAGATTCCAATTTTGGGGACAGACTCCGTTCAGATGCTAGATGGGTGCATTGAGGATGTTCTTGTTCCTGATATTTCAGCGAATCTACTTTCCATATATTAGATTTGTCATTCTGGAGATGGGAAGACAGTTGAGTTTACTCCACAGAATGTGACTATTAGACAGTTGCAGGTTCCTAAGAAGGTTGTTGCTGCAGGGATAGTTGATCATGGGAACCATTTGTATCGATTTGATGGCTTTGAGTCTTCATCGGGTTCTTGTTTTGTTGCTCATGCTGATTTGATGAGCAAGTTTTGGCATGAAAGATTTGGGCACTTGAACTACAAATATCTTTAGCAGATGCAAGCACATAACTTAGTGGTTGGTCTTCCTAAGATCACTTGCACTGATGGTGTTTGTCAAGGTTGTGTTCTTGGCAGGCAACATCAAGATCCTTTTCCTAAGGGTCAAGCTAGACGTGCAACCACACCCCTTGAGTTGGTCCATAGTGATCTCATGTCATTCCCAAGTTCTTTTTCAGGGGCTAAGTATGTGCTAACATTCATTGATGATTTTTCCTGTCGGACATGGGTCTATTTTCTGAAGCTCAAGAGTGAAGTCCTCACCAACTTCAAGACCTTCAAAACATTTGTGGAGAAGTAGTCAGGTTTTTCTCTTCGACAGATACGCATAGATAATGGGGGGGAGTATGTCAATCAGGCATTTTAGGATTTTTGCAGTGAGCATAGTATTCTTCATCAGCACACAGTTCCTTACACTCCTCAACATAATGGTGTGGCGGAGAGAAAGAACATGACTCTCAGGGAAATGGCAAATTGTATGATTCAGTCTAGGTCCATGGCTCCAGCTTTTTGGGCCGAAGCTATCAATTGTGCCAACTATATTCAGAACCGTATGCCCCACAAGGTAGTGTGGAATATGACCCCTGAGGAGGATTGGTCTCATCGCAACCCTAATGTATTCTTCTTCAGAGTATTTGGTAGTGAGGCTTGGGCATTCATTCCGAATGGTTGGCATATATCCATGGAGAAGAAGAGTCAACAATACATTTTTGTTGGCTATTGTGAGGATGTGAAGGCATACAACTTGTTTGATCCTGACACACGAGAGGTTCATTTCCGATGTGATGTTTAGTTTGCTGAGGCCTTCACCTAGTTAGATCCTCCTTCGACTTCTTCATCACAACCTACTCAATCTTCTTTAGTTGATGATGCTTTTCTCCTTGAGGAAGATTTTGATGATGGTCTTGATGCAACTCCTCCTCAGTCAGCTACTAGGCCATGATGGGCTCGAGTTACTCTTGAGGAGGCTGGTTCTCTTGTTGGTGATCCCACAAACACTCGCCGCACTCGTTCTCAAACTTCAAGAATCAATCTTTTAAGTCATGTAGTTTCAGATGATCCTCAAAAGTTTTCAGATGCTTCAGGTATTCCAGAGTGGGATCATGCTATGGCTGATGAGTATTCTTCTTTGATGAAGAATCATACTTGGGATCTTGTGCCTCTTCCTAAGGGAAGAAAGTTGGTTCGGTGCAAGTTGGTGTATCGTACCAAGTATGCAATAGATGGTTCCATGACAAGTACAAGGCTCCTCTTGTTGCAAAGGGGTTTTCTTAGGTTGAAGGGATTGAATATTTTGAGACCTTTGCTCCTGTTGCCAAGATGGATTCTATTCACCTTGTCCCTGCTATAGCTGCATCTTAGGGATGGTTAGTGTATCAGAGGGATGTGAAGAGTGCTTTCTTGCATGGGGATCTTCATGAGGAGATCTATATGGAACAACCACTAGGTTTTGTGTAGGACTCTTCACTTGTTTGCAGGCTTCAACGTTCACTATATGGTCTCAAACAGGCCCCTCGGGTTTGGTATGAGAAGATGGATAGTTTCTTGCTTGCTTCCAGCTACACTCGCTGTCATTCCGATCCCACAGTTTATACTCAAAGACATGGAGAGGATCTACTCATACTTGTGCTCTACGTGGATGATTTGATTCTCACATGGAGTTCTACTTACATGATTCAGAGTACACAACGAGCATTGATGGAGCGATTTGATATGAACGACCTTGGCCTTTTGCATTACTTCCTTGGTCTTCAGGTTCATCAGACTTCTGAGGGGATCTTCATTTTCCAACAGAAGTATGCTCTTGATTTGCTTTAGAGGTTTGGCATGGTTGATTGCAAGCCTGCCCCTACTCCATTCCAGTTAGGTGTTGTATTGTCTACCAGTTGCACTACTCCTATAGTTGATCCTACCTTGTATCGGCAGTTGGTAGACAGTCTTTTGTACTTGACACATAGTCGTCTTGATATTTCCTTTGCGGTTGGACTTGTCTCTTGCTTCTCACAGGAGCCTCATGAGTCATTGGAAGGCCGCTATACATATCTTGAGATATATTCAGGGCACTACTCATTTTGGCATTCATTACACTTCAGGTGTATCTCAGATAGTGGGCTTCATTGACTCAGCTTGGGTTGGTGATGTCAATGATTGGAAGTCTACTTCTGGCTTTGTCTTTTGCCTTGGTTCTGGTCCGATTGCATGGTCATGCAAGAAGCAGACTGCTATTGCATTATCATCGACAAACGCTGAGTATCGAGGTGCAGTGTTGGCTAGTCAGGAGGTTTTGTGGCTTCATTAGTTGATGACTGAGTTCAGATTCCCTTTCACTTAGCCCACTACTCTTTGGTGCGACAATCAGAGTGCCATTCATATCTCTTGCAACCTAGTGGAGCATTAGCGTACTATGCATATTGAGATCCACATGCACTTCATCAGGCAGCTCATCTAGGATGGTTTTCTCAGCTTGGAGTATTTGCCTACCGATCAACAGGTTGTAGACATCTTCACTAAACCTTTGGCATCGCCTCGTTATCTTCAATTGCGATCGATGCTTGGGGTGAAGGAAGTTGTCCTTGGGGGGTCTTGAGGAGTCCTCCTTCCTTCATTAGTTTCTAGCTTTCTTTGTAGCTTTTTCTCTCTTTTGGAGAGGAGTTTTCTCCCATAGGGTTTTTCTCTTTTTCTCCGCTTATGAGAGTTTTTTGTTTTGTACATGGGTACCTCATCAGGCCTTGTTGCGGGGACCCATCTTTTGCATGTTTGCATTGGTTTGTTCCTCCCTAAGTTGCACTTAAGGGGGGTGTTGGTGTGAATAAGTCTTGTACCTAGTTTATTCCTTTACTAGGGGCTTAGGGGACTTAGTTCAAATGTTAAGTTTACTTAGGATACTAGTTGTATCTTCTAGAAGTCTTAGTTGTCTTATCTAGACTTTACACTTTCCTAGGTAGTTATGAGTTAGTTGTCTCATGTGATAGGATTAAGACACTTGTCATGATCTTGTCTTATCCTATCTCTCATCCTTTCCTTTATAAGCAAGGCATTTCTAGCATATTTTGCATTGTATAGTATTGCATTGTATCATATTGCAATCCTTGTTTGGTGGAATAGCATCTTCTAGTGTTGCTTCTCTCTATCTCTTGTAGAGGTTATTTGGTGTTGCAGATTGAAGATCTTGGGTTGATCACTTCAACAAAAATAAGGGATATGATACTATAACATGCATTGCTTGTTTCATTTGACATATAGCCTTGTTCATTTACATCAAAGTGAATTAGATGTATGGTTTGTTTATTTTTCAATTATAGTTACTTTTACATGTATGGAAATGTTGTTTCATTTTATATATAAACTTTTACAGCTATATTAGTTTCAAAAAGGGTTATAAATATTTATATCATAATGTTGTTTCAAGTTATATATAACCCCTAAACCGATGTGCGTGTGTGTTATACTATCATATCCCAAAATCTAACTCTTACGATATCTAACCCTTTACCTTCACATTAAGGGGAGATATATTTGAATGGCATACAACCCTTCACTGACAATGGTATATATATATTCCATTCTCAGTCAAGGGTTGTATGTTATGCATATGCATATGTGTGTGTGTGTGTGTGTGTGTGTGTGTGTGTGTGTGTGTTATACTATCATATCCCAAAATCTAACTCTTACCATATCTAACCCTTTACGTTCACATTTAAGGAGATATATATCTGCATGGCATACAACCCTTCAAATATCTCCATGGCATACAATCCTTCACTGACGATGGTATATATATATTCCATTCTCAGTCAAGGGTTGTATGCTATGCATAGATATATATTGTATATATATTCCATGATAAGTTAAGGGTTCTATATATG